>PISX010009684.1:0-74451 GCA_004024625.1 Mellivora capensis | reverse complement strand
TTGTTTCATTTTTCCCTTCCCTACCCCCCACCCCCCCCCACTCTGCCTCTCAAATTCCTCATATCAGAGAGGTCATATGATAATTGTCTTTCTTTGATTGACTTATTTCGCTCAGCATAATACCCTCTAGTTCCATCCACATCTTTGCAAATGGCAAGATTTCATTTCTTTTGATGGCTGCATAGTATTCCATTGTATGTATGTGTGTGTGTGTGTGTGTGTGTATACATATATATGTATATATATATATATATATATATACCACATCTTCTTTATCTATTCATCTGTTGATGGACATCTAGGCTTTTTCCATAGTTTGGCTATTGTGGACATTGCTGCTATAAACATTCAGGTGCACGTGCCCCTTTGGATCACTACATCTGTATCTTTAGGTTAAATACCCAGTAGTATGATTGCTGGGTCATAGAGTAGTTCTATTTTCAACTTTTTGAGGAATCTCCATACTGTTTTCCAGAGTGGCTGCACCAGCTTGCATTCGTACCAACAGTGTAGGAGGGTTCCCCTTTCTCTGCATCCTCGCCAATCTCTGTCACTTTCTGACTTGTTAATTTTAGTCATTCTGATTGATGTGAGGTAGTATCTCATTGTGGTTTTGATTTGTATTTCCCTGATGCTGGGTGATGTTGAGCACTTTTTCGTGTGTCTGTTGGCCATCTGGATGTCTTCTTTGCAGAAATGTCTGTTCATGTCTTCTGCCCATTTCTTTTTTTTTTTTTAAGATTATTTATTTATTTATTTGACACAGAGAGATCACAAGTAGGCAGAGAAGCAGGCAGAGAGAGAAGGGGGAAGCAGGCTCCCTGCTGAGCAGAGAGCCTGATGCAGGGCTTGATCCCAGGACTCTTGATCTCAGGACCTGAGCGGGAGGCAGAGGCTTAACCCACTGAGCCACCCAGGTTCCCCTTCTGCCCATTTCTTGATTGGATTATTTGTTCTTTGGAGGTTGAGTTTGCTAAGTTCTTTACAGATTTTGGATACTAGCCCTTTATCTGATATGTCATTTGTGAATATTTTCTCCCATTCTGTCAGTTGTCTTTTGGTTTTGTTGGTCAGTCCTTTTCACTGGCTAAAAAATTTAAAAATAAATAAATTTTAAAAATATTCTTAAAAAGTATTTAAAGAGTGTTTTCCTCATAGGTATGCTTTGATGTAGAATAACTTTGAGAACTGTAAATGGAATGCAAACGTCAGCATTCCTGTGCTAAATTTGGCGATCCTACAGAGTTGGCCCTGACTCCACACACATTTTCTGATTTTTAGTTTCTCCTCTGAACCTTTCCCAGCTGTCTCTCATATCTCTGTTACAAAAATAGAAGAATTTGTCACTGATGCTATTACACTTTATGTTAGAATTCAAATAAAAACTTTTTTTTTTTTTAAGATTTTATTTATTTATTTGACAGACAGAGATCACAAGTAGGCAGAGAGGCAGGCAGAGAGAGAGAGGAGGAAGCAGGCTCCCTGCTGAGCAGAGAGCCCGATGCGGGGCTCGATCCCAGGACCCTGGGATCATGACCTGAGCCTAAGGCAGAGGCTTTAACTCACTGAGCCACCCAGGCGCCCCTCAAATAAAAACTTTAAACATTAAAAAAAATAAAAAAAGAATCTGCCACAAGCTCTTCTCCCAGATAATGAAGCCCATAAAATAAAGGGGATAAAGAAAAGAGGCAGGGTGTAATCATATTCCTTTTTGTCTGTTAACCTGTATTCTTTCGTTGATAGCAGATTTCTATTAGGAGGCTCCCATTTCTTTCAGAATCATCCATCTGTTCACTCATTCATTCAAGAAATAGTACTTACTATTGAACAAGTAGGCCCAAAGCTAGGGGGAGAAAAGGAATTTATAATTTGGTGGTAGAAGAGAAAAAAAGTCAGGAAGAAAGCACTGTGTTTTCATTTTCTTTCTTTCTCTCTCTCTCTCTTTTTTTCTTTCTACGATTTATTTATTTTAGAAAGAGAGAGCATAGGGAGGTGCAGGGGAAGAGGGAGAGAAAAACTTTAGCTGACTCCTCACTAAGCTCAGAGCCCAAGACAGGGCTCAGTCTCACACCCCTGAGGTCAGGACCTGAGCCAAAACCAAGAGTCAGAAGCTCAACCAATTGCACCACCAGGGGCCCCAGTACTGTGTTTTCTGAAGGAGATGGGGATACGTCCATGAGAGTCTCAATGAGGAAAATGAAGCTCAAGAAGGTGAACCAGCTTGCTCAAGTTCACACACCTTTTAATTGTTAGAGCTGAGATTTCTCTTACATTTGATATTGGAATGAAAGGAGGATCTGAGATTCAAGCCTAGTTCAGGATAGTACTAAAGCCTGTGGTCTACTACACTACCCCATGCTGCTTCCCATTGGTTCCTGCTTTAGTATCTGAGAGAGGCTAATGGACCTGTATAGGTTATTAGCAATGACAATAAAAAGGATAAGTGGGTAGAGGCAAGAAATGCAGGACACATAATTAACTTGACATGGCAACTGATTAAATGTGGAGGGAGAAAGAATGGAATTAGAGATGGCTTAAGCTTGGAACTTGGGTAACTAGGAAAACAATAATGCCATTAGCAGGATTAATGATCTGAGGGGAAGGGCCAGTTTTTATTCAGTGAGAGGATAATCCTTCAAAACTCTGCTTTCAGGCACCTGAGTGGCTCATTTGGTTAAGCCTGTGCCAGAGGCTCCGGTAACGGTCTTGGGGTCCTGGGATACGTCATGGTCTTGGGGTCTAGGGATAGAGCCTCGAGTTGGGCTCCCTGCTCAGCAGGGAGTCTTTCTCATCCCCCTCTCTCCCTCTCAAATAAATAAAATCTTAAAAAAAAAAAACCAACTCTGCTCTCATATCATGTCCTCAATGTAAACTTTTCTGAGATTTTCGGGTCCATTATACAGTATTTTGTGTATCAAGAGCAACAGTCATGATAATGATGATAATTAGCAATTTTTAAAAAATATTTATTTATTTGACAGAGATCACAAGTAGGCAGAGAGGCAGGCAGAGAGAGCGGGTGCGGTGGGGCGGGGAGCAGGCTCCCACTGAGCCACCCAGGCACCCCTAGTTAGCAGTTTTTTTAATACAGACTGAGTGTCAAACATGTACTAAAGTTCCTTTTATTCCTCGCAATAACCATATGAGGAAAGTATCATTATTAACCCCATTTTACAGAGGAGGGAACGGGGGCTTAGAGAGTCTGACGGTTATAGATATTAAATGGCAGACCAAGACTTGAACTCAGATTGGACTCAGAGACAGCACTCTGTAGATAGTACAACAGAGGAACACTAGAAATCTGTAGAACAGTGCAGTACTTAGCACAGGAAATGGGCCATTCTGCCTGGGTTTGAATCCTGCTCCACCGCTTACTAGCTGAGCAACCTTGGGCAAATTATTGAGCCTCAGTTTCACCACATTATCTATTTTTTTAAAAAAGATTTTACTTAGGGTGCCTGGGTGGCTCAGTTGTTAGGCGTCTGCCTTTGGCTCAGGTCATGATCTAGGGGTTCTGGGATTGAGCTCCATGTTGGGCTCCCCCAGCTTGTGTTCCTTCTCTTGCTGTGTCTCTATCAAATAAATAAAAAGAAAATCTTAAAAAAAAAAAAAGATTTTTACTTTATTTTTAAAGAAATACTTACTTGTTTAAGTAATCTCTACACCCAACGTGGGACTTAAACTCACAACCCTGAGATCAAGAGTCACATGCTCTACTGACTGAGCCAGTGAGGTGCCCCACACCGTATCATGTATTAAATGGGAATAATACCAGTATCTTCCTCTTAGTATTGTTATGAAAATTAAATGAATTCATATTTATAAAGCACTTAGAAAAGTGCCTGTCACATAGTAAGTATGAGTCATTGCACTCATCTCTGTCTCTTATAATTATTGGAACTTTATTTCTCACTGAACTGTAAGATAGGAGGTGTGTCTATTTTATTTTTCCTATCCCCAGCAGTTAGTACCATGTTTGCCACGTGTTAGGCCCTCAGCAAGCATTTGTTGCCTGAATGGCATTATTCAAGCTGTTTGAAATTCCATCTGGAAGCCTTGGAGAAGGGAGGTGGATGGAAAAATCGGTGTGAGTCCCACACATAGACATTTACACCCATCAAGAAGCAGGACTGCCAAGGAAGAGAGCATGGAGGGAATGGAACATTGGAGAAAGATTGATGGCAGGAGATGAAAGGAGCCAGAAAATGAACTCTTGAGAGGATATACTTTCAAGGAAACCGTGAAAAAACAGTTCAAGGGGATTGAGGCGAGTCCAGATGAAAGCCTGTCTTAAAAGTGGAGTACCAAAAATTTGTGGTTAGCAAGTTGACTCTGAGGTTTAAAAGAAAGGCAGGGGAGGGGGGGGGCTTTTTTTTTTTTTTTTTTTTTGGTATTGTTTTGTTTTTAAATCTCAGAGGAAGGAAATGGTAGTCATTGTGTAATAGTTTTCTGAAACTGGGCAGGCTTTCAAGTGTGGGTCTCTATCTGTCCTGCCAGGAAAAGTTGAGACAACTAAGGGACATTGAAGATCACAGGGAAGGGGAGGGTTTAGGCTTCTACAAGGTGCTGTTTCTCAACTAAATCGTAATGGAGTTAAGTTATATCTTCACTCACAATAGGAGATAGAAAATTTAAATAAAATGTCCATTTTTGTCCTTCATTATTTTGTTTAGGCTGGTAAAGCAGGATTGATAATGTTTTTGCCAGGTGGACAAAATTATCAGCATCAGGTTTTTATCTAAAGTATCTCCCTCATTACACTTGAATCTCAATAGGGTTCCACTATCCACCAAGCCTGAAAAACCGGTTTTCCAAGTTTTTCCTGACACAGTTCTGGTTACTAAAAAACAATTTGGGATCCTTACTCCTCCTTATGGAGTTGATACCAGTATTTGAGAAAGACATTTTTATAAATAGCAGGTAACACTGTTGTGGGAAATGTTAGGGTTTGGAGCTGATGTCCAAGAAAGAATTCTTGAGATGTCTTTGGTGCAAAAAGGTGATTTTATTAAAGCATGGGGACAGGATCTGTGGGCAAAAAGAGCTGCACTGGGGTCCTGAGGAGTGGCCCATTATTTACTTCCAAGTTGGGAAGGGGTTAGGGATAGCGTTAAGTCTTTAAGGAATTTGGAATGAAGGTTTCCAGGACCTTTGAGGGGGTTAGTTATTGTTAGGAAAAAGTCATTTATTACTGTCTAAAAAATCGTAGTCATGAGACCCTTCAGATGTATACTGGTGGGTCATACGCTTAGAGGATGATTGCCAACATGTATCTCTGGGGGTAGAGAGCAAGGAATTTTCCAAAGGAACTTTTATATGTTAAAGTAGACTTACATTATCCTGGGGGTCCAGCTGAGATTACCTTTTGCCCTTAGCAAGGTATTAACATCCAGGGAGCTAAACAAACAAATGAAAATCGAGGCAGCTGAGTTCCTAAAGCAATGTCCCTCTGTCTGTCTAAGGGACTTGTCAGTGGGCTGTAGCTAGTAAGGAAATTTAGTTTTTCTTTTGCCTTTGTTTCCCACATCAGCATCACTTTTGCGGCTTTATTTGTTTTTAAGATTTTATTTGTTTGAGGGGGAGAACAAGCAAGAGTGGGGGGCAGAGGCAGAGGGAGAAGCAGGCTGTTTGGGGAGCAGGGAGCCAAACATGGGGCTCCATCCCGGGACCCTGGGATCATGACCTTAGCTGAAAGCAAACGCTTAGCCGACTTAGCCACCCAGGTGCTCCACTTTTGCCGTTTAAAAAAGTTATTCTTTAAAAACTTTTGAGGAATGGACAACCCTTACGTGGTCAAACGGGCCTGAAGGAATCCACCGAACAAGACAGAAATGTACTGTCACTACATAGGGTCTTATGGGGATTTCCCCACTAATTGGGAGAAAAATAGATCCTGAACGCTTGCTAAAGCATTAGCTTTAGCTTAGCCAAGCACCTTCCTAAAAAGGGCTTTTCCATACTTAAGTGAATGAGCCCCTGTTCAAGGTTCTACTACGATCTTATAAAAGCCTTGCTCACTCGGAGGCTTAAATGTTCTCTTCTGTAAAATAAGGAAGAAGGTGCGTGTGTAATGTAGAGAAGACTGGACTGTAAGCGCTTTTAATAAGCTCTCCTCCAGCTTTCAGGTAATTTCATAATGTCTCCCCTTCCTTGATGTGACTTTCCTCGAGGAAAAAAAAGTTGTGAATTAATCTTTTGGATATGAAAAGAAAGCAAGCAGGCAGCCCAGCTTCGAGAGTAAGTGTCAGGGAGAAGAGATTCTGAAGGGCATATGAGTGGAGGTCCTCGAGCACCCGCACCAGCGGCCCGCACAGCCACCCCGTCCCGCGGGGCAGGAGTTACAGCCCCGGGAACAAGATGGCGTCAGCATTCAGGGTCTCCGCGACTCTGCAGTGCGGCAGCCGACCCAGGCCTCCTCCCATTGGCTGACTACAGTGAGGTCATCGTGGGGGCGGAGCCGGCGGCTGCGCGGGGGCAGGGCTTTGCGGACGCACGCACGTCGAGCGCTGATGTCCCGATCCGCTGAGGCTGCGGGCTTGGTCTGGGGCGGCTGCTTTGGCTGCGGCCCGGCCCGGGGCTGAAGGTGAGCGGGGGGAATGTAGGTACGGCGCGGCCCGGAGAGGCCTCGGAAGGGCATGGGAAATCCTAATTAGTCTCCTCGCTTGTCAAAGGAATTAGCAGAGATCTTAGGTCTTTGAGAGGAAGTGGGGGTTCACCCCTCTTCGGGCACCCCCCACCCGGGGCATAGGAATCGGAGGTTCACTCCTCTTTGGAGGCCCTCGACCCTTCCCCCATTTAAGGCGTAGGCGGAGGAACAGAAGGTTATTGGCTAGGCAGAAGAATTTGGGGGGCTTTTTAAAGGGGCTCCCAATTTGATGATCCCTCCCCGCCTTTTAATCGCCATTTGGGGAGGTAGGTGTGCCTGGGCTCAGAGAATTCCTGCTTTCTCGCTGGGTAGACAGGAAATGAAGCAGGTGAATTTGAACACCTCGTAGGAGGGTTAGGGTTAGATGACAATAGTGAGGCTGGGCGCTGGGCGCTTTATTCATACTCCTCTTGTGCAGAATTGCTGTTTATTCATATTTTGTTTTGTGACAAAACATCCCCGAATCGCTTTAGCCTATTTAGTTTTCTGTTTGGCTCCAGTGGGATAGAGATGTTCTAGGGAGACTTGTAATCATTAAAGAACAGAAGGAGGGAGGCAACTCTGGAGGCTGTCATTATTGGCAGACCCTGAACTATGCTGATCAGGTATAATTTTACCTGCTTTAGAGGTTGTGGACTCTATTCTTGTTTGGGGGAGGATGTGGGAGGGTTGATAACAGCTGTTTTGGGTGATTCAGGTATAGACAATTTTAAAGACAGGCTACATAATCTCTTGACAAATCTTTGCTTACATCTGAGTATTTTGTTTTGCTGCCTTGAACAAATGCACAAAGGTTTTGTCATTCAGATTTTTCAAAATGTCTTCCAGCCTTGCAAAACAGTAACTCTTCCTTTGATGCCAGTTTCACCTATCCTTATGGATGCCCTCATGATACTAAAAATACTGTAGGGTTTGCTGAATTTAGATAGAGCACAGTCTGTGCTTTACAATAGCTGATTGAGAATAAATAATTGCAGTTTCAGGACCACTGATAGCGCCATTGTCTTTCATACTGGGCAAGGATAAGACAGCCCTAAAAGGAAACCTTTATTGGCTCATGCATGAGAAGCTTTAACAGATGGAGGAATGTAATTAATCTTGAAGGTGGGGATAAGAAATTGAAAGCTATGGAAGTGGCGGGTTTATTCTCTGTGGTTTGGTAAAACTGCTTTGTCATTATCAACATATTCCTGTCATGCTGGACTCAAAATTTAGCTTAATATGCAAGGCAGCTCTTTTTTTTTTTTTTTTTTTTTAAAGTAAACTCCACACGCAACATGGGGCTTCATAATCTCCTGACCCTGAGATCAAGAGTCACATGCTGTACTGGCTGAACCAGCCAGGTGTCCTCCTCCTTCCCCCCCCCAACCTTTTTTTTTTTTCTTCAGATAATGCTGATGTGTTTAGATTCCTTAGGGAGAAAGTGGTGTTTCCTGAGGAGTTGAAAGATTAAACCCTTTAAGGTACCCATAGCTCCAGGGTAATGCTGGGACTCCCAACAGTTAAAAATGGGCAGTAGAGGGGCTCCTGGGTAGCTCAGTGGGTTAAGCTTCCACTTTCAGCTCAGGTCATGATCTTGGGGTCCTGGGATCGAGCTCCGCATCCTGCTCTCTGCTCAGCAGGGAGTCTGCTTCCCCCTCTCTCTCCCTCTGCCTGCCTCTCTGCCTACTTGTGATCTCTCTGTCAAATAAATAAATAAATTTTTTTTTTAAGATTTTATTTATTTATCTGACAGATCACAAGTAGGCAGAGAGGCAGGCAGAGAGAGATAGGGGGAAGCAGGCTGCCGCGGAACAGAGAGCCTGATGTGGGGCTCGATCCCAGGACCCTGAGATCATGACCTGAGCCGAAAGCAGAGGCTTTAACCCACTGAGCCACCCAGGCGCCCCAATAAATAAAATCTTTAAAGAAAAAAAAAAAAGAAATGGGCAGTAGAGGGTAGAAAACTAGTCTCAACAGAGACATCCTTTATGAGAGAGTAATCTAGGTCTCTTCCATGTGTTTCCTGACACAAGCCAAAAAAAGGTCGGGCAGCGTGAACATCACTGGCTCATAATACCCTGTCCAGGGTATTTAAAGAGCTTTTTTGGAATCCCAGTTCCTGTTTTTAAGCTGGATACACTCTTATGTATTGGGACGCCCCCAAATTTTGTCATTTGATCCTGATGTTGACTGAAGGAAGTGACTTTTTGTTAGGTATTCTGTGGAAGAGGATTTAGTAATAGCCTTTTGCAATTTCTCCTTTCCATCCTTTGAAGCAGGATGTTAAAGATCTGTCTGCATGGGGTGGAAGATATGAAATGCAAAATAAAAGAGCCTTACTGTTGTGGTGTTTGCTCCTTTTAGTAATGCAGTTTTCTCTTTTTGCTTTAGGTTGGAGAGAAATTCAGGTACTCTGTTGACTGACGCTTTCCGCCACCATGGGGGAGCTCTTCCGGAGCGAGGAGATGACGCTGGCCCAGCTTTTTCTACAGTCAGAAGCTGCTTATTGTTGCGTTAGTGAATTAGGAGAACTGGGAAAGGTTCAGTTTCGTGATGTAAGTAGCTGTGGGGTACCTCTTGAATACCGCTCAACTCTGTTTTTGTTGTCAGAGCCAATCGCCTTATAATGAATGTTTTGCTTTTTTTTTTTTTAAAGATTTTATTTACTTATTTGACAAACAGAGATCACAAGTAGGCAGAGAGGCAGTCAGAGAGAGAGAGAGAGGAAGGGAAGCAGGCTCCCCGCGGAGCAGAGAGCCCGACGCGGGGCTCGATCCCAGGACCCTGAGATCATGACCTGAGCCGAAGGCAGAGGCTTAACCCACTGAGCCACCCAGGCGCCCCTGAATGTTTTGCTTTTTACTTGCAAAAATAACATCATAGAACTGGCTTACTATTGGTAGAATGTACATTTCAAAGTGTCTCTCTAGAGGTGAGAATATTTTGTGCCAGTCGTTCCATGATTTTACTTAGCTCCCTCTTTGAGAATCATCCTAAGCAATCTCAAGGTAATTGGTTGAGATGTAGGTAGAGGACACCAAGCTAACCTTTTCAAGGCTTATACTTTTCTTTTGGCCTCTTTAACACCCATAGTGGGTTATTTAAAAAAACAAAACAAAACAAAACACAGTCACAGCTCTTCTGTACAATAGGACTTTTTTTTTTTTTTTTTTTTTTTACAAAATCTGATGCATCCCATTACAGATGTGTAAGTAAGGATATACTAAATACCCATTATTTTGAAGCATTATGCTGAGCAGTTGGAGAAGATATCAAAAGAAAATCAACAGTATAAAAGTATAAAAAAGTATGCCCTCGGGGTGCCTGGGTGCCTCAGTGGGTTAAGCCTCTGCCTTCGGCTCAGGTCATGATCCTAGGGTCCTGGGATCAAGCCCCGCATCGCAGGGAGCCTGCTTCCCCCTCTTTTTGCCTGCCTCTCTTCCTACTTGTGATCTCTGTCTGTTAAATAAATAAATAAAATCTTTTAAAAAAAAAAGTATGTCCTCTTGGGCTTACATTCTGTTCAGGAAGGCACAGTATACACTGCTGAAAGGAGGGAGGAGTTAACAGTTCCCTAATTATGCAGTCTCAAAGCTCCATGTACTCCCATTGATAGCATTCATTATAGTTGTGATTTTACATTCATCAGTGTTAGCATTTGATTAGTTTTTCTCTACTACTGTGATCATAGGACCATGAAGACAGAGATAATCATTCTATCATTAGTGTCTACATACAAGATACTCAGTCAGCTTTTGTTGGAATGAATGGGTGAAAGAAGAGTGGTTAGAAAGTGTTGGGATCAGTCAATATTGGCTTCCTGAAATTGACACACTGAAATTATATGAATATAATCCAGTGACCTAGCACATTCGTCATTCTCTTTGAACCTTTTTATACCTTCTTTCTTTGAATGTTCTCCTGTCTGACTCTGATTCCTTACTGACCTTTCTGAGGACTCACTGCCATCTTCCCTTAGCCTCTCTTTTATCTTCTCCGCCATGGGCCTCTGTGTCTGTTCCCCAAGCTTTATCCTCTGCTCTCTCTCATAAGCTTCTTCATACCCTCATTTTCCTTTATTACCCTTTTTGATCATCTCATCTATTCTCAAATCTTCCATCCTTATTCAGTGAATCCCAAATCTGTATCTCTAGCCCTGACAGCTCCCAAACACTATCTTTAAATTTACAACTCTCTTTACATCTTTGCTGCTCCTGGTAGCATGTCTAAATCCCACCACCTTACCTTTTCCCAAACTGTTTCTTCATCCTGACTTACTAAATTTGAGTTATTATAGCGGTATTCTTCCAATTTTCTAGAATTGAAACCCAAGTCAAACCGAAGTCACCTTTAATTTGCAATCCTTCATTTGGTCCTATGATGTCTTCCCCTTCCTAACACCCTTGTTTCTATTCAGCATTCTTAATCTTTGCTTATGATGTATTACGATCATACAAAAAATTATAGGGAATAATATAATGAATACCTGTGTTTTAAGTACATATGTAATTGATATATGTACTTGAAAGCCTCCACATATAATTGAAGGCTCCTGTGTATCTTTCCCCCATGCTATTTCTTTCCCCACCTCTGCAGAGGTAACCTCTGTGAAGATTTTTCCTTTTTTTTTTTTTTTTTTTAAAGTAAGCTCTATGCCCAGTGTGGGGCTTGAACTTAAGACCCTGAGACCAAGAGTAGCATGCTCTACCTGCTAAGCCAGCCATGTGCCCCAGTTTTTGCTTTTATCATTCCCATGTGTTTTTATTTTTTACTTTTTCTGTGTATATGTGTATCACTAAATAATCATATATCTTAGTATGATTTTAGGTGTTCTAAAGCTATATGCATGGTATATTGTATATATCTTTCAGCCCTGTGCTTTTTAAATTCATTATTTGTGAGATTTGGCCATGTGATAGAGGTAGTGCTAGTTTATTTATTTTTAATTTTTAAAAAGATTTTATTTATTCATGAGCGAGAGAGAGGCAGAGGAAGCGGGAGAAGCAGAATTCTCCCAGAACATGGAACCTGAGGTGGGACTCGAACCTAGGACCCCAGGATCATGACCTGAGCGAAAGGCAGACGCTAGGCACCCTAGTTCATTTCTTTAAATGACTATCTAGTTATTTTATACAGTCTATCATTTTTACCTTCTGATGGACAGTTCTTTGCCCTTACAGTGTTGGAGGAAGATTCTTGTATGTCTCCTGGTATACATATGTGATAGCTTCTCCAGGGCAGTGGTTCTCAAACTTTTTGGTCTAAGGGCCTCTTTACACCCTGAAAACATGATTGAGGACCCCACAGAGCTTTTATGTGAGTTATAGCTATCAATATTTATTGTATGAGATATGCTTAACATACTTATTTATTAAAAAATCAAAATAATAAACCTGCTATGTGTCATCACAAATAACATTTTTGTGAAAAATAAGTATTTTCCAAAACAGAGAAAAAAATAGAAGAGTGGCATTGCTTTTACACTTTTGAAAATCTCTTTAATATCCGAATTAATAGAAGACAGCTGGATTCTTGTGTCTGCTTTGGCAGTCATCTGGCTGTGACATGTACCATGAGCCTCTGGAAAACATCACTGAACACTCGTGAGAGAGTGAGGATGAAAGAGGTAAATGATGTTCTGGTATTACTGTGTAAAGAGCTCGATCTCACGGACTTGCTGCTGCTCCGGGGATTATAACTAAGATGGGCATGGCTGAATGTGCTGCGCCTCTTTAACTATCAGGTGTCGTCAAAGGCTTTTTGACAGTGTTGAACCTGTTCAAACTTCTGTTGCTGGTTGAGAGTTCCTGTCACTTTACAATAGTGTCAGTACGTCTGTGCTCAAGCTTAAAGGAATTCGCCACCATGGTGGGTGTGAAGTGCTTTATTTTTTGTTTTAATTTGCATTTTCTTGATTAATACACTGGGTATCTTTTTATGTTTACTGGACATAATGGGTTTCATTTCCCATGAACGTGTAGCCCCTATCATCTGCTTGTTTTTCTCGTGGGTTGCTTGTCTTACTTATTGACTTATAGAATATGTACAAGTTCTTCCTGTATTCTGGAAGCTAATCTTTTTCTAATCCTTTACTGATAACTTGGCTTGCCTTTTCCCTTTGTTCATGGTATATGTTGTCACAGAATTCACTGCTTTGCTCATCAGTATTTTTTGCTGTAAATATTTTGAAAAATTTCAAGGCTGAATACTCTGATGTAGATTTGCCAGTTAACATTTTGCTACTTTGATATAATCTTTTCTACTGCACCATTGGAGAGTAGGCTGTTTCTTCCTTTCAAATCTGTATTCTTTTTTTTCCCTTATGCATTAAGACTTTACTAATGTGTTGAAGAAGAGTAACGGCAAACTAATACCGGTTAGGATTGTGTTCATCTGTATGTAACTGAAAACCCAAGCGAGAGGGGTGTACTTTTCTCATGTAACAGGAAGCCCAGCTTCACACTACCGTTTTATATCTCTTTTTTTTTTTAAGCAGGGTGGGAAATGCAAATCACCTTTTTTTTTTTTTTAAGATTCTATTTATTTGAGAGACAGAGTGAGAACAAGAGCTGAGCAGGGACTCCCCCCCGCCCCTCCCACCGCCCCGGCCGTGTAGGACTTGATCCCAGGATCCTGAGATTATGACTTGAGCTGAAGGCAGAAACTTAACCAACTGAGGCCCCCCCGTGCCCTCTGTATCTCTTTTTTTGCCATCTTTGAACATTTGGCTTTTGTGCTTGTAGATGACCACCACAGTTCAAGGTATTACATCCATATTCTGGGCAAGAAGTAAGTGCAGGGAAGAACAAGTACTTATATTAAGAGGGAAAAAAAACAACCCTCAGCAATCCTCAGGAGACTTTCCTAATTTTTGTTGACCAGTATTATAGCATAGTCTAGCTGCAAGGGAGTCTGGGGAAAGTGGTTTTTTCAACTGACCAGTAACTGCCTTGAACAAAATTGGGGTTTTGGTTAATAAGGAAATAGGACTATGTATCTGTCACGTGGCATTTAAAAAAAAAAAAGATTTTATTTATTTGACAAAGAGAGAGCACAAGTAGGCAGAAAGAGGTAGATGGAGGGATAGGGAGAAGCAGGCTCTCCACTGAGCAGGCAGCCCAATGTGGGACTCGATCCCAGGACCCTGGGATCATGACCTAAGCCAAAGGCTGACGCCCAACTGACTGAGGCACCCAGTCGCCCATGTTTTTTCTTTTAATCTATTAATTTGGTAAATTACATATCCAGATTATTTCCTACGGTCTTTTTTAAACAGAATTACTGAGCTGTAATTCACGTACCGTATGATTTGTTGATTTGAAGTGTATAATTCAATAATTTTTAGTATATTCACAGTTCTACAACCCCCATCACCACAGTTTTAGAATTTTTATTACCCTGACAAGAAACCCTGAACCCATTAACAGTTACTGCCCATTTCCTCCCCATACCCCCTCCCCTTCCATCCCCTGAAAGCCACTAATCTACTTTCTGTTTCTATGGATTTGCTTATTCTGAAGATTTCATGTCAGTGGAATCATATACTATGTAGTCTTTTGTGACTGGCTTCTTTCATCTGGCATGTTTTCAAGGTTCATCCATGTAGCAGCTTGTATCTGTACTTTGTTTTTTGTATCTATTTTTCCTGTGAAAATGTGCATCATGTTAAAATGAATTCCGGTTTCCGTTATAAGAGAGAGCTATAGAGCTGTTATCTATTTTCTCTGTAAAAGATACCACTCTGGGTTTTAGAGAGACAATTGAATAAGACATTTTTCTCACTCAGCCCGTTCAAAATCTTCTGTGACTCATCAGTCCCCTCATCCACTCTTCTCTTTGACATACTTCTCTACTGTTCAGTCCCTTACTAACACTTAAAATCACAAGGATGGTTTGCATTTTTTTGATCAATGCATGTTGAGCATTTTACATTCTTATTGTGGGCATTCCTCAAAGCACCTCTGAGAAATAGAACCTACTTTTGAAGAGTGGAACCCACCATTTGCATTTTCCACACTAGGAACCTATGACATAGATGAAAATAGCTACCCAGGATACACACATCTGTACCCCTCTACTGTCTGACTCTACTGCCTCTGTTCTTTATAATTGAGATAAGCCAAAAAAGTCACCATTTCACAGTGTACAATTCATTGGTTTTTAGTGTATTCACAGGGTTGTGCAACCATCACCACTGTCTAATTCCAGAACATTTCATTACCCTCAAAAGAAGCCCTGTACCCATTAGCAGTCCCTCCTCATGCCCTTGGCCAACGACTTAATCTATCTCTGTCTCTAGGGCTTTCCCTATTCTGGACATAATTCGAATCATAGGATATGTTGCCATCTGTGTCTTGATTCTTTCACTTAGCATATTGTTTTCCGGGTTTATCGACCTTGTAGCTTGTATTAGGACATCGTTCCTTCTTACGGCTGTATGATATTCCATTATATGTGTAATACTGGTGTTTATTCATTCATCAGTTGATGAACTTATTTGGGTTGTTTCCATTTTTTGAGTCTTGTAAGTAATGCTGCTGTAAGCATTTGTGTACAAATATTTGTT
The DNA here is from genome assembly GCA_004024625.1 of Mellivora capensis. Lineage (NCBI taxonomy): Eukaryota > Metazoa > Chordata > Mammalia > Carnivora > Mustelidae > Mellivora > Mellivora capensis. The sequence goes on along the minus strand of PISX010009684.1, from coordinate 59,257 downwards.
TGAGTTCTTATTTCTTTTGGTTGTATACCTTCGGGTAGAATTACTGGGTCATATGGTAATTCTGTGTTTAACTTTTTGAGGAACCTCCAAACTGCTTTTCACAACAGCCACAGCCCTTTACATTCCCACCAGCAATGTACGAAGGTTCCAACTTCTTCCCATCCTCACCAACACTTGTTATTTTCCATTTGAAAAATTTTATCATAGGGGTGCCTGGGTGGTTCAGTCAGTTAATTGTCCACCTTTGGCTCAGGTCATGATCTCCGGGTCCTGGAATTGAGCCCTTTGTCAGGGTCCCTGCTCAGTGCGGAGTCTGCTTCTCCCTCTTTCTTTCCCTCTGGTACCCACCCCCCACCTCGTACTTGTTCATTTTCTCTCTCTCAAATAAATAAATAAAATCTGAAAAAAAATTAAAGATTTTATTATAGCCATCCTAATGGCTATGAAGTTGTATCTCATAGTGGTTTTGGTTTGCATTTCCCTCATGGCCAATTATGTGGAGTATCTTTTCATATGCTTATTGGCCGTTTGTATAGATGTTTTGTTTTGTTTTGTTTTTAAAGATTTTATTTATTTATTTGAGAGAGAGAGAGAGCATGAGAGGAGAGAGGTCAGTGGGAGAAGCAGAATCCTCGGATGCGGGACTTGATCCTAGGACTCCAGGATCATGACCTGAGCTGAAGGCTGTCACTTAACCAACTGAGCCATCCAGGCACCCTGATTTTTGTTTTTGATGTAAAATCATCCTTGCAAACCTGGGTAAGCTCAAGTTGGTCATGAGGTGTATTTCAAAAGAATTTGGAGGGTCAGTTTCCTGATGTTGTATGAGGATTTTTTTTTTCTTTCGCTTCTACAGTAATCCCCCTACTTATCCATGGGGGACACATTCCAAGTCCCACCGTGGGTGCCTGAAACCAGAGATAGTACTAAACCCTGTACATATATTGTTTCTTTTTTTTTTTAAAGAGGTTATTTATTTATTTGACAGACAGAGATCACAAGTAGGCAAGAGAGGCAGGCAGAGAGAGAGGGGGAAGCAGGCTCCCCGCTGAGCAGAGAGCCCGATGTGGGGCTCGATCCCAGGACCCTGAGACCATGACCTGAGCCGAAGGCAGAGGCTTTAACCCACTGAGCCACCCAGGCGCCCCACATATATTGTCTCTTGCTATACATATATACCTATGGTAAAGTTTAGTTTATAATAGGCACAGTAAGATACCAACACAATAATAATAAAATAGAACAATTATAGCATATACTGTAATGAAAGTTACATGCATTTGGTTCCTCTCAAAATATCTTATTGTACTGTACTCACCCTTTTTATGAGGGTGTGAGAATAAAATGCTTAGGTGAGGAGACTCGGTGAGGTGAATGATGTAGGCGTGGTGACGTAGTATAGGGCTACTGTTGACTTTCTGAGTGTTATGTCAGAAGGAGGATCACTTGCACAGACTCAGATGACTGCAGGTAACTAAAACCGCGAATAAGGATTTACTGTATCGATAAGTGATATGGCTTGTATTGTCCTTTCTCCAACTCTTCTTACCTGGTATCAAGTTTATACTGGCCAGTCCCACTTACTAGTTGAGGAGTGTTCCTTCATTTTTCCTCTTTGTAATGATTTTTCAAAGATTTGGGCTTAATCTAGTTTTTTGAAAGATGAGTGGAAACTCTTTTTAAACCTTCCAGGCCTGAGATTCTTATTTCTTCGTTATATTATTTTTTTAAGTAAGCTCTACACCCAGCAGAGAGCTTGAACTCACAAACCCTGAGATCAGGAATCACACATTCTATCCGGCGAGCCAGCCAGACGCCTCTAAGTCCTGATATTTTAATTTTGATTTTAATTTTTTTCTTTCTTGCTTTTTAAAAATTAACATATTATTGGTTTCAGAGGTATAGGTCTGTGATTCATCAGCCTTAGATAATAGCCAGTATTCATTAAATCACATGCCCTCCCTAATATACATCACCCAGTTTCCCCATCCGTCCACTTACCACCCCTCAGCAACACCCAGATTATTTCCTATAATTAAGAGTCTCTTGTGGTTTGTCTGGCTCTCTGGTTTCGTCTTGTTTTATTTTTTTCCTTTCTTCCCATATGACCCTCGGTTTTGTTTCTTAAATTCCACATAGCAGTGAGATCACAGGATAATTGTCTTTCTTTGACTGACTTATTTTCTTAGCATAATACCCTCTAATTCCATGTCATTGCAGATGGCAAGATTTCATTTTTCGATGGCTGTGTAATATTCCATTGTGTGTGTGTGTGTATACACAGATACCACAGCTCTGTGTATATATGCACATATATTATGTGTGTATATATATGTATCCACACATATACCACATCTGTATCCATTCATCTATCCATGGACATCTGGGCTCTTTCCGTACTTCGGCTATTGTGGACATTGTTGCTATAAACATTGGGGTGCAGGTACCCCTTCAGATCACTACATTTGTATCTTTGGGGTAAATACCCGGTAGTGCAATTGCTGGGTCATAGGATAGTTCTATTTTCTTTTTGAGGAACCTCCATACTGTTTACCAGAGTGTCCGCACCAGCTTGCATTCCCGCCAACAGTGTAGGAGGGTTCCCCTTTCTCTGTATCCTTGCCAACATCTGTTGTTTCCTACTTGTTAATTTTAGCCATTCTGACTGGTGTGAGATGGTATCCCATTGTGGTTTCAATTTGTATTTTCCTGATGCCAAGTAATTTTGAGCATTTTTTTCTGTGTCTTTTGGCCATTTGGATGTCGTCTTTGGAGAAATGACCGTTCATGACTTCTGCCCATTTCTTGATTGGAGTATTTGTCCTTTGGGTGTTCAGTTTGATGAGTTCTTTATAGATTTTGGAAACTAGCCGTTTGTCTGATATGTCATTTGCAAATATGTTCTCCCATTCTGTGTTGTCTTTTTTTTTTTTTTTTTACTGTTTCCTCTGCTTTGTGAAAGATTTTTATCTTAATGAAGTCCCGGTAGTTCATTTTTCCCTTCATTTCTTTTGCCTTTGGAGAGATGTGTCTAGCAAGAAGTTGCTGCAGCCGAGGTCATATAGGTTGCTGCCTGTGTTCTCTAGGATTTTGATGGATTTAGGCCTGATATTTTAATTTTTTTAAAAATATTTTATTTATTTATTTGACACACAGAGAGATCACAAGTAGGCAGAGAGGCAGGCAGAGAGCGGTGGGGGAGGAGGGGGCTGGGGAAGCAGGCTCCCGGCCAAGCAGAAAGCCTGATGCGGGGCTCGATCCCAGGCCCCTGGGACCATGACCCAAGCTGAAGGCAGAGGCTCAACCCACTGAGCCACCCAGGTGCCCCAGGCCTGATATTTTTAGATGGATATATTTTAACTATTGAAATTTCTTTACTGATTATAGGCTTATTCGGTTTTTTCTTTCTTGTCAGTTTTGATAAGCTATATTTTTCTAGAAAATTGTTTTAATCTAAACTGTCTGAGGAGTTATTGGCCTAACACTCATTTTAGTATTTTAGTACTATCCATCTATAATTGCCTATTTATTTTTTTGTTGTACAGAACACTTCAAGGATTTTGCGTACCATCCTTGTGCAGGGGCTATGCTAATCTCTGTATAATTCCAGTTTTTTGTTGTTTTTTTTTTAGCATACATGCTGCCAAAGTAAGCACTATAGTTGCCTTTTTAGATTCTTATATTTATTTATGACTTCCCTCAGTCTAACAAAATTTTATTTTGCCACACCTGACCAAATCATTATAATGTCATATTGAAAATTCTATGGAAAATGTAGGTAAAGGCTTATGGAAACAGAGTAGAGGGGGACCTAAAACTTGGTGGAGTGGGAGGCAAGAGTTGGCAATAAAAAGATGGTACTTAAAACTGAAAATTGATACGAATAAATCATTCATTACGTCTTCCAAAAAAATTTTTTTTTAATTTTGTCTTTTTATTTATTTATTTTTTAAGATTTTATTTATTTAGCAGAGAGAAAGAGAACACAAGCAGGGGAAGTAAGAGAGGGAGAAGCAGGCTCCCCGCTGAACAGGGAGCCCAATGCGAGCTCGATCCCAGGACCCCAGGATCATGACCTGAGCGGAAGGCAGATACTTAACTGACTGAGCCACCCAGGCACCCCATGATTTCTTCTTTGAACCATGAATTATTCAGTACTATTTTAGCATTTCCAAATATGTCATTTAGGTTGTATTTTTTTTTAAATTAATCTATTTAGAGAGAGTTTGTGTGTAGAGCCAGGGGGGTAGGGGCAGAAGGAGAGGAAGAGAAATTTTTTTTTTTTAAGATTTTATTTATTTATTTTAGAAAGAGAGAGAGTGAGAGAGTATGTGTGGGGGAAAGGGGCAGAGGGAGAGAAAGAATCCCAAGCAGACTCTGCACTGAGTGTGGAGCCCATCATGGGGCTTGATCCCACAACCCTGAGATCACAACCTGAGCCGAAATCAAGAATTGGACACTCCACCGAATGAGCCACCCCCGTGCCCTAGAAGAGAGAGTCCTTTTAAGTAGCGCAGAGCCCCATGTGGGGCTTGATCTCATGATCCTTGAGATCGTGACCTGAGCTGAATCCAAGAGTTGGCCACTCAACTGACTGTGCCACCCAGGCCATCCTAGGTTGTATTTTTGATACTGAGTTCTTTTTCTTTTTTAAAGACTTATTTATTTGGGAGAGAGAATGTGTGTTTATGCTAGTAGGGGAAGAGGCAGAGGGAAAGAATCTTTTTATTTTATTTTTTATTTTTTTTTTATTTTTTTTATTTTATTTTTTTAAAGATTTTATTTATTTATTTGAGAGAGAGGCAGTGAGAGAGCATGAGCGAGGAGAAGGTCAGAGGGAGAAGCAGACTCCCCGTGGAGCTGGGAGCCTGATGCGGGACTCGATCCTGGGTCTCCGGGATCATGACCTGAGTCGAAGGCAGTCGTCCAACCAACTGAGCCACCCAGGCGTCCCCAGAGGGAAAGAATCTTTAAGCTCCCCACTGAGCAGGAGACAGATGGGGCTCCATCTCATGATGCTGAGATCGTGAGCTGAAACCAAACCAACAGTTGGATGCTTAAGCAACGGAGCCACCCAGGTGCCCCTTGATTTTGATTTTTTTTTAAGATTTTTATTTATTTATTGACAGATCACAAGTAGGCAGAGAGGCAGGCAGAGAGAGAGGGGAGGAAGCCCGAGGTGGGGCTCGATCCCAGGACCCCGGGATCATGACCTGAACTGAAGGCAGAGGCTTTAACCCACTGAGCCACTCAGGCAACCCTGATTTTGATTTTTAACTTAATTGTGTTATCATAGAACATTATCTGTATAGTAAAGTTCTTTACTGAGATTTGCTGTATGACTTATTTTGTGCTCAGTTTTCATAATGAATTCTTAGAGAACTATTGGATACTGGGATAAGAAAAATATGTGTGTGTATGTTTTAGATTAAGCTCATTGATTAGGTTGTTCACATTTTCTCTGTCCTTATTATTTGGTAGACTTTTTTTTTTTTTTTTTTTAAAGATTTATTTATTTATTTGACAGACAGAGATCACAGGCAGAGAGGCAGGCAGAGAGAGAGGAGGAAGCAGGCTCCCTTCGGAGCAGAGAGCCTGATGTGAGGCTCGATCCCAGGACTCTGGGATCATGACCTGAGCCAAAGGCAGAGGCTTTAACCCACCGAGCCACCCAGGTGCCCCTATTTGGTAGACTTTTTGAGTTAATAATTTAAAATTGTTTAACATTTTCCACTACATAGACAGATTGTCAGTTGTCTCCTTGTGGTTCTGTTAATTTCTATTGGAAGTATTTTGAGGATGCCTTGCCCAGATATTTTGGAACATCTTACCTTATACTGGCTGCAGTTGAACTTTGCCTACAGATAATGAAACCAGAGTTATCAGGAGTCTTTTGTGGCTACTTTCCCCTCAGTTTCATGTTTATTGAAGTGGAAATTTATGAATGAAAGGCCAAGATACTGCCTGCTCAGTGAAGAAAACAAACATTTTCTTAGAGACATCCAAGTTTAGGATTATTACATCTTCCTGGAAATTGTTTATAGTTATTCTCATAATCTCTAATAATGCTTTTTGCCTTAGATTCTCTCTAATATTAATATAATACTGATAATGTCCTTACTGGTTTCTCCATTTATCAGTCTATCCCTCTTACAATTTATTCTGCATATATAGTATTATTTAAAAAAGTAAATCTTTGAATGTGTTTCTAAGAAATCGGATTATTTGGGGCGCCTGGGTGGCTCAGTGGGTTAAAGCCTCTGCCTTCGGCTCAGGTTGTGATCCTGGGATCCTGGGATCAAGCCCCGCATCAGGCTCTCTGCTCAGCGGGGAGCCTGCTTTCCCCCTGCCTCTGCTTGCCTCTCTGCCTACTTGTGATCTCTGTCTGTCAAATAAATAAAATCTTTAAAAAAAAAAAAAAAGAAAGAAATCGGATTATTTGATTCCATTCTGCCTATGGAAAATTCTTCCCCTTCTCTGAATATACAATTTATTTATGTTTCTGAGTCACTTGTCTTAGTCTTTCTGCTTCATTCTGCCTATTTCTGCTTGGTGAACTCTGCCTCATCTCCCGGAGTCCCACCTCAGGTGTTTCCTTTATACATTTTTTTGACTTACTCATTTTTTTCTTATAGTTATTCCTGTATATTTTCATTTCTTTCTTTGTTCTTTCATTTTTTCTCCCTTTTCTTTTCTTTCCTTTTTTCCCCCCACATTTTTTTTTGGATGTAAAATTTAAATTCACTGAGATGCATAGACCCTAAGAGTACAATTTGATGATTTGGTAAATTTTTATACCTCTGCAAACACCTCTCCAGTCAAGATATAGAATTTGCATCAGCCCAGAAAAGTATCTTGTGCCTATTTCTGGTCATTCTCCACTAGTTTGATTCCTACCATCATAGATTAGTTTTGCCTTTCTTGAACTTAGGTAAATAGAATCATACATTGCAAAGGCTTATGTCTGACTTTGTTAACTCAAGCTAGTGTTGAGATGTGTCTATTTTTATGTGTATCTATAGTTGATTTCTCTTTTTATTACAGAGTAGTATTCTGTTGCATGAATACACCACAATCTCTATCTGTTCTCCTGTTGTTGGATATTTGGAACAGTGCCAGTTTGGGGCTATTGTGGCTAGAGCTACTGTAAACATTCTTGTACAAGTCTCTGGAGACATGTTTTCATTTCTCTTAAGTAAATACCTAGTAGTGGAATGCTTAGTCATGAGGTAGGTAGGTGTATGTTTAATTGTATAAGAAAATGACAACAATATTTACTTTTTTAAAAATAGTATTTATCACAAAAAGTTGTATTTATTAGTTTGTGTCTGTCTCATCCATGGGTCTGATAACTCCTCAAAGCTTGGGCATACTCTTTTGTATTTACACCGGTACCTGTTACAGTGCTTGGCACATAGTTGGTGCTCCATAAATGTTGAGTGAGTAGCCATAGCTCGTAATTTGTATTGCCTTTTTATTTATTTATTTATTTATTTATTTTTAAAGAGAAGTTTTGCTTTTTTTTTTTTTTTTAGATTTTATTTATTTATTTGAGAGAAAGCATGAGCGAGGAGGTCAGAGGGAGAAGCAGACTCCCCCCGGAGCTGGGAGCCAGATGCGGGACTCGATCCCGGGATTCTGGGATCATGACCTGAGCCGAAGGCAGTCGTCCAACCAACTGAGCCACCCAGGCGTCCCTGTATTGTCTTTTTAAAAATTTTTTTTTTACTATTTCTAAGCTCATTTTTAAATTAAATTTGATTTATTTGTTTTAGAGAGAGTGTGTGCATGGGCAGGGGGAAGGGGCAAAGGGAAAGGAGTGAGAAATCTTTTTTTTTTTAATTCTTTTTATTTTTTTATTTAAAGGTTTTATTTATTTATTTGAGAGAGAAAGAGAGAGAAACACAAGTGGTGGAGGGTGCAGCGGAAGAGGGAGAAGCAGACCCACCCCTTCCCCCCAGAGCTCGAAAGGGGGGTCTATGCCAGGCTGAGATCATGACCTGAGCCAAAGGCAAATGCTTAACCAAAGCAAAAGCAACCAAAAGCAACCAAAATGCTTAACCAAGCCACCCAGGAGGCCTGGAGTGGGAGCATTTTAAGCAGACTCCATGCTAAGTGCAGAGCCTGACCTAATCATGACCTGAGCCGAAACAAAGAGTCAGATCCTTAATAGACTGAGCCACCCAGGTGCCCCTTATCTGTATTACTTTTATAGAGTTTATCACATGGGGGACACCTGGGTGGCTCAGTGGGTTAAGCCTCTGCCTTCAGCTCAGGTCATGCTCTCAGGGTCCTGGGATCAAGCCCCACATCAGGCTCCCTGTTCAGCAGGAAGCCTGCTTACCCCCGTCCCCGCCTGCCTCTCTGCCTACTTGTGATCTCAGTCTGTCAAATAAATAAATAAAATCTTAAAAAAAAAAAGAATTTATCACATGGTATGTCACTGGTTGTCTTCATCCTTTTTCTTTACTAGACTGCAGGCTTCTTAGTAATTAGGAAGTTTTATTTTTGTTGTATTTCCCAGAATGTCTGTCACATTGCTTTGAAAATTACTTGTGATGTATGAATGAAAAACCAGCCTGTCCCCTAGGAAGTGAAACCCTGGAAGAATAAGAGAAATTTGCCTTCTGTGTCTTCTGATTGGGATGAAGAGAAGAAAAACCTGGCAGAGCTTCTATTACAGCTGTTGCTCAAATTTTTGGTTGGGGGAGCTCACTGAGACCTTGGCCTGGGAAGACCATTTTGTACCATATTGTTTTCTCTAATTTGCCTCCATTCTAGTAATATGGTGCTATGGTGCGGGAGCAGTTTTTACCTTTGGTTGGTGTGATTGGCCCCAAAACAGGTTATGTAGATCAGTAGGCCATTTTTGTTAATGTTGCATCATGCACTGACACAACGTGTTAGATTTTCGCTTTGCAGAGTGTTGCTTGTGAAACAGAAAATAGATGCAACATTTAAATATATGGTATTGTGCTCTTATTTTGCAGTTAAATCCAGATGTGAATGTTTTCCAGCGGAAATTTGTGAACGAAGTTAGAAGATGCGAAGAAATGGATCGAAAGCTTCGTATGTGTATTTTGGTTCCATATTTTATTCCTTTTTTTTTTTAATCTTTTTTTTAATTAAACAGATATTTATTTATTTGACAGAGAGATCACAAGTAGGCAGAGAGGCAGGTAGAGAGAGAGAGAGAGAGGAGGAAGCAGGCTCCCTGCGGAGTAGAGAGTCTAATGCGGGACTCAATCCCAGGATGCTGAGATCATGACCTGAGCCCAAGGCAGAGGCTTAACCCATGAGCAACCCAGGCGCCCTCTATATTATATTCCTATAATGAGTCATTTGTCTTAAACTAGAGACACTAGTCCTCTTAACAAAAGAAAAAATACTACAAAAGCAAAAGAAAGGAAGAATAGTCTTACAATCCTGATATTAAGATGAATTTCTTGTGTACAAGTAGATTTTATGGTATTGGGTCTAGGTGGTGCTTAATGGAACCTTGTTTGAGATGACAAGGCTGAAAACTGAACATAATGGTTATTTTTATTTTTGTGGGAAGGTTTTTATAGCAGTACTGCATTATAGAATTACGAGAGGCAAGACACAGACTTTATTAAATAAATTGTTATTAAATAAATTAATTAAAATATTAAATACCCATCTTTATTTTATTAAATAATTTTTTAATTTTTAAAAGATTTTATTCATTTATGAGAGAGAGAGACAGAGAGACAGAGCACAGCAGAGGGAAAGGCAGAGGGAGAGGGAGAAGCAGAAGCAGACTCCTGGTGATCAGGGAGCCCATCATGGGGCTCGATCCCAGGACCTGGAGATCATGACCTGAGCCAAAGACAAATGCTTAATGATCTGAGCCACCCAGGTGCCCCAATAATTATTTATTTTAAAGATCTCTCTCTTTTTTTTTAAAGATTTTATTTATTTATTTGACAGAGATCACAAGTAGGCAGAGAGGCAGGCAGAGAGAGAGGAAGGGAAGCAGGCTCCCCGTGAGCAGAGAGCCCAATGCAGGACTTGATCCCAGAACCCTGGGATCATGACCTAAGCCGAAGGCAGAGGCTTTAACCCACTGAGCCACCTAGGCGCCCCTAAAGATCTTATTTTTAAGCAATTTCTGTATCCAGCATGGGGCTTAAACCCACAGCTCTGAAATCAAGAGTTGTACGCTCCACCAACTAAGCCATCGTGATGCCCCACTATCTAAGATGTCAACATAGCCTTTCTATGAGGGAAGAAACTAACACTTACTAGAGTCCTGTTGAGAGTTGGGGTGTTCACAGACTTTATTTCATCCTTCAGGTGGGTGATTCCTCATTCAATAAATGAGGAAGCTGGGGCACCTGGCTGGCATAGTTGGTAGAACATCTCACTGTTGATCTCAGGGTCATGAGTTCAAGCCCCATGTTGGGTGTAGAGATTACTTTAAAAATAAATAATAAATAAACAAATAAATAAATGAGGAAACCAAAGATCAGAGAGGTTGAGTGACTTGCCCGAGAACGTAACCAGTTATGCTGGAATCAGTATGTGAATCCCGATTGCTCTCTCTGGCTTCCAAACCAATGATCTTGCTACTCTCCTATGCCAGCTTTCAGTTAGTTGATGGGTGAATTTGGTCTCTGCCCTAAAAAATGTTACTAGTTGTCACTTTTCTGGTATTTTGGGGCCTTACTCCATGTCACTTTTTGTTTTTTTTTTTTGTTCTGTTAAAACTGGTCATTATTGTTTTCATATTTTATGAAACTGTTGATCTGGAGTTGTCTCACTAGTGTGCTAAATGTCAAATATTCTATTGAATTGTGCCCTTCTGTAGCTCTGCTCTACAGCAGTATCTACAAATTGAACCATTGTACTCTGGAGTACTGGTTGCACAGTGGGGGAGAACTGATGCAGATGAGCATTTAAGATCACAAGAGAGAAAGAAGATGGTTGTGGGATGATAATTCTCTTTGGGGTGTCTGTGATTTAAAGATTTTATTTATTTATTTGACGGACAGAGATCACAAGTAGAGAGGCAGGCAGGGGGGGGGGGAAGCAGGCTCCCTGCTGAGCAGAGAGCCCGATTTGGGGCTCAATCCCAGGACCCTGAGACCATGATCTGAGCTGAAGGCAGAGGCTTTAACCCACTGAGCCACCCAGGTGCCCCTGGGGAGTCTGTGATTTAGAGAGCGTGCAGTGAAAGAAAAGGAACGTGGAGGAAAAATAATTTATATGTGCTTATTTCGTATGGAAGTATCTTTTCAGAACAAAGCTCTTTTTAGCCAGGTTTTTGCTCTTATTTTTTTTTTCCTCAAATATTGGCAATTCCAGGCCTATGTTATACATGAATGTTTTGATTCTGTCGTTTTAGGATTTGTTGAGAAAGAGATAAGAAAAGCTAATATCCCAATTATGGACACTGGTGAAAACCCAGAGGTGCCCTTCCCCCGGGACATGATTGACTTAGAGGTAAACAATTCAAAGGAAGCCAGATATGTTTCTTTCTACTTAAATGTAGAAATTATTTTCCTGTGTGAATGGAGAGTAGAGGAATTCTTGCTGCCATTGTCCACATTGTCTCTTGCTTGTGAGTTTCTTGTGGAGACTTATTAGCACTGTCTTGAACAATATCACATGCTACCAAATAAACATTTATTGCCTTATTGAAACCTTATTGGATTAATGTCAATTTACCTAGCAATTTATTAATCTCACAGACTAAATGAATAAGCAGTAGACTTTTTAAAATTTAATTTTATTTATTTACTTGACAGAGAGAGAACAAGCAGGGGGAGTGACAGGCAGAGGAAGAGGGAGAAGTAGGCTCCCTGCAAAGCAGAGGAAGCCCTATATGGGACTCGATCCCAGCCGAAAGCAGTCACTCAACCAGCTGAGCCATCCAGGCGCCCCAGCAGTAGACTTTTCCATATTTATTTTATCCATCCAAAGTCTCCTGAGAAATTCAACCAAGTGTCTAATAGAACCTATAGATAAAGACAGAAGATGCTAAGCAAGAAATTTTCATCAAGAAGTTTGCCCTGGCAAAATCACACATTTGCTGGGTAGATATAAAATATGTTTGAACCATGAGGGTTGCAAGAATTCTATGGGATGGATGAATTCATCTGTCTTTCAGAACAAGCATATTGAGCTTAGTGTAAGTTAATAGTTCGATTTTTTTTTTTTCCTGTAGGCCAATTTTGAGAAGATTGAAAATGAACTGAAGGAAATCAACACAAACCAGGAAGCTCTGAAGAGAAATTTCCTAGAACTGACTGAATTAAAATTTATACTTCGCAAAACTCAGCAGTTTTTTGATGAGGTCAGACTATTGTTTCTTTTAGTATTTGAGCAGCTGATATCACACCTGCACAAGTGGGCCATGTTGTTATTCCAGAAATTATTTTAATTTGCTAGTTTGGAAGCAATACCATTTTTGCACCGTTTTAGTTGAAGAAATATCAGATTATGTTCCATTTTTCATGCAGTACACAGCCAGTCATGGTTTTGTATATTTTTGCATTTTCTGCAGTTTTTCATCCCAAGATGGGGAAAGGAACCCTAAAGTAGTTGTATATACATAGTTGAAATTTTTACATTATATTTTAAGGTAAGTAAAGGGTTAAGGTAAAAGTTAAAGCAATAAGAAACATTTGGTCCTACATGAAACTAAAATGAAGTTTTAACCTCTGAACTTTTTATCATCAAGTTTTTATTTTTATTTTATTCTCTATGTTTGCTTATCAATCATGAGCACATTTGTAACTATCCACATAGTACATATCACATTTTAATTTTTCAAGAGTTTTTCTTTATGTTGTATGGAAATACTGGAAGGATGCCTTTTTTTGAAGTTCCTGGATTTTCACAGAAACTCAATTGCACTACTTTATAGGGAAAAATGTAAATCAGTTCCTGCGTTAAAAATGCAGGTTTTTAAAAAGGAAGGCTTCCTTCTAATTACACCTGGAGAGGACTTTCAGCTGGGACTTGGTTTATTGGTGGCCTAAGATATTAATGGTAACTCTTCTTTTTTATGGTCAGGTGTCTTGGCCACCAGATTAGTAATATCAGGCACTTCAGCTGTTGGTCCAGCCACTGTTCAGTGTGCCTTCCATAAAATTCTTCATTTCCTTTGCTCAACAACAACGACAGATTTGGCAAAGCTTTTTAAAAATAGAAGGCCCACTTTAGTTAGCACATGATGTATTCTCTCTCTCTTTTTAAAGATTTTACTTATTTATTTGAGAGAGAGAGAGAGCGCACGCGTGCGCGCGCGCGCGAGCCGCGGGGGGAGGGAGAAGCAGTCTCCCCGCTGAATAGGGAGCCCGATGTGGGACTCCATCCCAAGATCCTGGGATCATGACCTGAGCTGAAGGCAGAAGCTTAACCCACTGAGCCACCCAGCTGCCCCATGTGATGTATTCTCAGTTCTACTTTTAACATCTGTCTTTTAGGGAAAGACCAACTCTCTAGACCTCTAGACTGGAGCACGGGCTCTGTAGCCAGCAGCATGAGCCTTACCCGGGAACTTATCAGAATGCACATTACTAGTCCTCACTCCAGACTCAGGGAATCAGAAACTCTGCGGGTGGGGCCCAGCAATCTGTTTTCACAAGGTGACTCTGAGGCACACTAGTTTGTGAACCGCTGGGCTCCAGAAAGTTAGGTGAAGATGTGACACATTCCTCAGTAACTAAGAACTGATTCAGTGAAGCCACGCTAATTAAAAAAAATCCATTGGGGCATTGGAACAGGGAAAAGCTCAGATGAATTTAATTGCATGATCATCCTAAGAATCAGTATCTGGCTATGTATCAAGAGAAGTTTGGTGTGAATATTCAGCTTGCTGACTGAGTGGAGAATTTTGAGACTGACAGAAACTTCTTTCACTAGTACTCGATATTTCATTGCATTAGAGGGTGTGGGACAGTGTGATGAACTCTTTCCAAGTGTTTCAGGTCTTTTGCAACAGGCATGGCCACTTTTGCCATGTGGTTTTAATGAACAAATAATCTGGAATTCCAGTTGCTCACTACCTAAATTGTTACTGTATTTATATTCATTAACTCACTGAGCTTTAATGAGCACCTACTCTTTGTGAGTCACAAGATGAGTAAGACATGGTCCCTGTGCTCACAGAATGCATCGCTGAGTCATATCATGAAACATGCCAGAACACAGTGCCTCCATATGCTCCTAGACATGTGCTCTTTTAAAGGTGTCCAAGCTGCCCACAGGTCCATTTTCAGCTGGCCTCAGAATCAAAGCTCAGGTACTTTGAGCATCATTTGGGGCTTAATTCTTTTGCCCTACCCCTCCTTCTTCCCCTTTTGATATAGCCTTAGTTTATTGCTGGGTTGTTGCTGAAATGTATGCAAATGTCTTTCATAACCCCCTGAGTTTAAGGAATGGAATAGGTTTCCTTGTCTAGTTCATTCTGAGAGAAAATCTGAATAAACACTGACAAGTGGATTCCCTTACGGGCAATAGTTACTTGAATTGTTAATGTTATTAAAAACAAGATACTAAAAACAAAATAAGAGAAATCACTTGGAAACATGATGATCACAGTTTTAAAATCTCATGTTCTGGATTTAGGAATTTTCTTTGTGATTAATAAATCTCAACATGAAACACCCATGCCGAGAAGGCACTCTGGAAGTCTTCATGACCTTCATGCCCAATCCATAGTGTGTTGTTTTCCCCCTTACACAAAACATTTTTTGGTGGGGGGCGGGGAATAACTTTTTTTTTTTTTTTTAAGATTTTTTTTTTATTTGAGATAGAATGAGAGTGAGAGCGAGAGAGAGCGCACAAGCATGGGGAGCAGCAGGCAGAGGGAGAAGCAGAACTCCCTGCCGATCAGGGAGCCTGATTCAGGGCTCGATCCCAGGACCCGGGTTCATGACCTGAGCCAAAGGCAGGTGCCCAACCGACTGAGCCACTCAGGCACCCCAGGGTGGGGGGTGGGTAATAATCTTTAAGTACTTTTGAGCATGAGGCCTTGGCTGTAAGAGATTCTTTGGCTGCTTTGTCATCAGCCTCTCTTGTTCCTAGCACCCTCACCATAGTGTGGGGAGTCTTCTGGAACAGCTACTCTGCCTTTCTTCTTGAGTGCAGAGTCCATGCCTTACAGAGGCGTGTGACTAGCTCAGAGGTCAGCCAGGTCCCTTTCAATGGCCCTTGCCCTACTGTTGCCAGACAGCAGAATCCAGTGTCACTGCCTTGACAGGAAATGAGACCTCACAGAGTAAGTGCATCTGTGCACGTGAGCGCACACTTTAAATAATGCGAGAGATAAACTTGGGACCCTCAAATCTCGGAAATGTAATTTTTTTCACAAGATTGTCTTCCGTGCCTGAGATTGTAATGTTTGCAAATGGCCTAAAACATGACCAGTTCAAACCCTTCTTTTTTTAAATAAAATTTGGTGAACATGATCAGTAATTTATAATAATGAGTTACCAGAAAATGGCTAAATCAGGAAATGGTTCTTTCCATCTTTAGGCATAGCGGACATGATTGGCAAGATGTCTGGAAGGGGAAGAGTAAACATAAATTGAGCATTCTTATGATTTAAGATGATTACAAATTCAACTTAGCCATTTCTTATCCAGAGCATTTAAAATGACTTGTTAATGATTATCCTTTTCTCAGTCTTCTTGCTTATAAAGAACTGTAAGAGCTGGAGAGCATTCTCTGCATCTTTTACCATAAGCACCCTAACATATGAGAGCATAAAGAAGACTGGAAAAGTAATGGTTAATGGCATGCAGGTCTCCCTGCCTTCCTTTCCTTCTGAGTCTTCCATCCATCTGCTTTTCTTTACTTTTCTTTCCCATCTGCCATCTCCTCTGGGGCTTGGGTGAATACCTTCAGTGATGAAATGTGGTTTCTCTCGCAGTGTAGCTGGAAGTAAAAGCATTTGCTCTCGTTAATTAATGCAGCTTGAACTGGACGTGCTATGGACAGGACGCCGCTGTGATTCTGCCACTTCCTCTTTCAGGACATGGTTTTCGTGTTCTGACGGGGGGAAAGGTGAACTAGAGAGCATAGCAAGTAATTCAGACACACATTGGCAGTGTTGTTATTGTTATTAGGGAACCCAGAATAGGATTCAGATACCCCACAATGCAGTTTTAGAGATCATCTTAAAGGCCCCCAGTGAGCAGTTCTGGTTCTCCTAGTTCCCCATCATGCACAATTATTTTATTTAAAAATGTTTGACTTTCCTCTCTAAGGTTTAGGATTTTTTTTTTTTTAAGATTTTATTTATTTGACAGGGAGAAAGAGATCACAAGTAGGCAGAGAGGAAGGCAGAGAGGGGGAAGCAGGCTCCCTGCTGATCAGAGAGCCCGATGGGGGCTCAATCCCAGGACCCTGAGATCATGACCTGAGCCGAAGGCAGAAGCTTAACCTGCTGAACCACTCAGGTGCCCCATAAGATTTAGGATTCTTAAGTAGCAAGTAGTGAAATTATTAATTAGAATCTTATTGCAAGTTTCCATTTAATTTGAACTCTGCTGAGGATTATATACGCCCACAGAGTCCCAGAGTGGGAGTAGATGATAGGGTAGTCTAGTTTTGCCGCTCCAGCAGTTGTCCCCTGTACAGCACATAGGCTTGCGCTGTGCCTGATCTTTTGGATTTACTAGAACCAGGTCTTATAAACCGTGGCAGGAAGTAGGCAGAAGTCTTGCGGGTAGCAGTCAGTTTCACTGGTTTTTGCCAAGGGACATCCCTAGAACAAGTTGAAATGAGGTAGTCATCTAGAGCCTTAAAATGAGTTACCCATGGCTTGCAATCAGCTGATTTGATGTTAAGTAGAAACAAAAAAGCTAAACTTCCATTTGATAGGAAATGGAAACTTGTTGCCCCCATTATCTCATCTTAAACTTTTTCAACATCTGAGGACAGTATCTGTCTGCCCTCTGATGTACTCAGTGCCTGCCCTTCCTTTTCTTTTTTTTTTTCAGGAGGGCGGGGAGTGAAAGGAGGGTTGAATGTTGATCCTGCATCAACTTTTAGAATCCACTTCCCCCAAAATTTCTTTATTTCTTTTTTTTTTTTTAAGGCTTTCAGCCTTATCATTTGGTTTATATCTGCAGGATTATACTCAATCCTAAAGTCCTCTCCCCCACCCCTTGGCTTTACCTTTATGGTCCTGTCACTTATCAGGTGAGATTCCCTTGTGACATTTTTTAAGGTTTTTTTGTTTTGTTTTGATTTTCTAAGATTTTATTCATTCATTTGACACAGGGAGACACAGCAAGAGAGGGAACACAAGCAGGGGGAGTGGGAGAGGGAGAAGCAGCCCTCCCACCCCCCGTCAAGCAGGGAGCCTGATGTGGGGATCCTGGGACATGACCTGAGCTGAAAGCAGACACTTAACAATTGAGCCGCATAGGAGCCCCACCCCATGACATTTTTTGATCACAGGGTTAACAAGAAGGGAGTTGAATTGATGTTTGGAATGAAAATGATAGGGAAAAATTCTCCTAATTTTTTGTTTAGTTTTGCTTTTGAAAAGGAAGATTATTCTGGCTGATTTCTAGTCTTTTTTTTTTTTTTAAAGATTTTATTTATTTATTTATTTGTCAGGGAGAGAGAGAGAGCGAGAGCGAGCATAGGCAGACAGAGTGGCAGGCAGAGGCAGAGGGAGAAGCAGGCTCCCTGGCGAGCAAGGAACCCGATGTGGGACTCAATCCCAGGACGCCAGGATCATGACCTGAGCCGAAGGCAGCTGCTTAACCAACTGAGCCACCCAGACATCCCGATTTCTAGTCTTTGGTCAAGAAAGCAGTGTATGGATATTAAAGTTGGGGAGATCAAGTGATAGAGACGTTGATTGGCCTTTATTTTTTAGAGCAGCTTCTCCTTTCTGATAAGAATAAAAGGTGGTAGGATGCGTTGGGTAGAGAGCATCTAGGAAGTATAGATCTCTATCTGAGAAGGTCCCTCTCCTTCATTTCATTGTATAAACTGTCATGGTGGAAATCATTTTAAATCTGAACAATTAAACTAGCCTACATGCTCTATACTGGCTTATTATCAGTTACATTATCTTCACTTGATTGAGATTATTGGGTTCCACTTTGTTGTCAGTGACACTTAAGCTATATAGCCCAACATCACCTTTTTAATATTCTTAGATTCCTGATCAGAAACTAGGCCACTCAGAGAGGTTTTCACTTTTTCTTCCTTTTGTTGATACAGTGGAGGCCTAGGTCTGCCCATCTACTGTGCTGCTTCTCCTTGTGGAGAAAGAAATACTTTTTTTTTTTTTTTAAAGATTTTATTTATTTATTTATTTGTCAGAGAGATAGAGAGAACAAGAGCGTGCACAAGCAGGCAGAGGCAGAGAGAGAAGCAGGCTCCCTGCCGAGCAAGGAGCCTGATGCGGGACTCGATCCCAGGACCATGGGATCATGACCTGAGCCAAAGGCAGCGGCTTAACCTACTGAGCCATCCAGGCGTCCCAAGAAATACTCTTTAAATCCCATGGCTTGGGGCATTTTATATGGCGGCCATGTTGAAAGCTCTCATGTTCTGAATTTTGAAGAACATGGAAACCCAGACATGTGGAAATGCCCCTTCCGCCTTTCCCCTGATCACACTGTGCTCGGAACGGTGGCTGTGCCTTACTTTCTTCCTTGGAAGGAGAGTCTCCATCTTTCACATTCCCACCCAGGGAAAATTCTAGTCTGTAGCTGCCTCGAAATTTGATGCTGCGAGTATCTTCAGAGTTGCTTTGGTTTTGCTAAAAACAGAGAAACATTTCAGCTTCCATCCATATGCACACATATTTTCCGATATTTTCATGGCTCATTCAGGGAAACAGAAAAAAATGGTTTCCACCAAGTAACAGATTTATACATTGTCACCATTATTTAATGTTTTTTTCCTTTATTCCTTGTTTCAAAAACCATTTCCCCAGATGCTTTACTGGGGCAGTTAAGCTTTCTTTTCCTCTTGTTTCTTTCCTTTGTTTTCTTCCCTTATTCTTTTTGTGGGTATGTTGTCTCTTTTGGTGGTTTCTTTCTTTTCCGTCTTTATTTTCTGAACTTACCTCCTGGTTCCTCTTTCCCTGCATGCCACTAACTATTTTCATTAGATATTAATTGATTTGTGAATTCAGGCTGAATTGCATCATCAGCAGATGGCGGATCCAGACTTGTTGGAAGAGTCCTCGTCCCTCCTGGAGCCAAGTGAGATGGGAAGAGGCACACCTTTAAGACTTGGGTAAGTCATGCTTCAACCCTCCATAACTCGGGGTCACATTCATTTTTGCTGTCAAAAGAGTAGTGAGGCTGGGCATTCACTTGTTTCCAGGATGCGTTCTCTTCTGAGCTTCCTGAGACGTGTTCCTATGTCACTTTGGATTCAGTTCCTGAGCTGTTCCATCAACCCTCTCCTGGTTCTGGGAAGAAGACTTTGGGAGCCCTTTTGACATAACATTGCATAGCTGTGTGTTTGTCATGTTTGCACCTCTCCCCTCACTTCCCTTCTTTGTCTTAAAGCCTTCCAGCCCATGGCGTGGAGTAGAGTTCCCCATCTGGCTCTTCTCCCCACAGCTTCGTGGCTGGTGTGATTAACCGGGAGCGCATCCCTACTTTTGAGCGCATGCTTTGGCGGGTGTGCCGGGGGAATGTGTTCCTGCGACAGGCTGAAATCGAGAACCCCCTGGAGGATCCTGTGACTGTAAGACAAGGAAATTGTGTCCCGTGGCGTAGGTCTTGTAAAAGGGAGCTCAGAGCAGTAACCGTGTATGGTATCCCTTGAGTCTGACCTTCCCACAGAGGAGCCCTTAAGTTTCCCCCTGCCCTGATCTGCGAATAGGGAGTATTGCTCTCTTCTTAACTTCCGTCCCCTGTGTGCCGATGATGTGTACTGACAGATGCATAGACATTTCGAGCCTCCACCTGTGTCAGTATTATTTGGACTATAAGTATATTTTCTCCTCTTATTTTAAACTTCAGCTTTATATACTTTCTCATACTTATCAGAGGCCAAAAGAAAATTAATTAACTTTCTATGAAAATTTTAGAGTGTGACATCTGGTTCCAAGTTTGGTAATGTCAATGTGTAAGGAGAGGAGAGAGTTCCTTCTCAGCTATGACCTTTATAAGTTGATGAAAGTTTTACTTGGTAAGGTTTTTTGTCTACTTGTTTGTTGGGAGATTTAGAAACTTAGTTTAAAACTAATACTTTGTGCAAAATCAGAGGATCTTCCCTACCTAGTGCTTTGCAAAGTAGGAATGGCTGAACATATTGGCATTTGACATAATGGGGCAGAGCTCTTAACATCAACATACACTAATTATGGTGAATCCTGATTTCAAAGTTCCCAAGCAAGGAAGATGAAATGTTCTGCAAAAAAATTTACTTTACTTTTGTATTGGTATTATTTGGAAGCCTGGGCTTTGTTTTGCTGTTGAAAGTTATCCTCTGGATTTTCTTAAATGAGTATCCTTTGCTCCACGAAGAGAGATCGGATTGTGAGACTTCTCAGAGTGGGTGGGTCATGCATCTGAAATGGTCTGAGCACCTGAGACTTTTATCCTTTTTTCCTCCTGAACAGGAGAGTGGTGACACTTAGGGTTCAGGGAGCCCCCAGAGGACAGAGCTGGGCAGACTCCCCGCAGGCTGTCCTCACATTGTGGAGACCTTGTAGTCTGTAGTGATTCCTAATGTGGAGCTGTTCTCGGGAATATTCGGACAAGTTTCTGGGCAACAGAAACATTATTTGATCAACAAGCTGAGGAAAGGGGTCTGGATAGCTACAGCTACAGCTACAGTGGCTGCACAAGGCACGTGCTCCAGTTTATTTTCCATCCTGGAGAACTTAGGGATTTAAGACACTTCTATATCAGCATTCTTCCCAAATCCTCACCTCCTTATGGTTCCTTAGTCCCCTTTATCTGGGAACTTCTAAGCGTGAAACAAACAGGAATGGCTTCCTTTCCTCTCCTCCCTCCTTACTCAGGCATTGTAAGGTCTGAGGTTGAATTAGTAAAAAGGGCTATATGGTGCTACAAGGAGAATCATCTTAGCATCTGTATTTCAGCTCATGGTTGAGTTTAAAAACAAATACAGAAGGTTTTTTGTGTGAATGGGAGACCACAGGGCAAATGTTCTTGTAACAGAGCTTAAACAGTGCAGGGT
Source organism: Mellivora capensis (assembly GCA_004024625.1). NCBI lineage: Eukaryota > Metazoa > Chordata > Mammalia > Carnivora > Mustelidae > Mellivora > Mellivora capensis. The sequence continues at coordinate 38,092 of PISX010009684.1, read as the reverse complement.
TGCCATATCCTTCAAGGACTCCCGTTGTTCCTGTAGCACCAAGTAGGGTATTTAAGAAGTTTTCTTCTGGGCCAGAAATCTGAATTCTTTGTGTTGGGTTTGGGGCCCAGGGTGACTACGTGCACAAGTCCGTATTCATCATCTTCTTCCAAGGCGATCAGCTGAAAAACAGAGTCAAGAAAATCTGCGAAGGGTAAGAGAAATGTGCCTCCCAGAGGGTGCAGCCAGGCTGCCTATTAAGCCATGGAATATAGAAGAGGGAAACAATAACCCTTTTAATCTACTTTGACACAGCGCAAATATCTTTTAATTATATCAGGACTATTTTAAACAATTAGAAATGACCTAAGTTCGTTTTTAAAAGTACTGTCAAAACCACAGTTTCCTTTCTTTGGAAAAATGTATTAGGACTCATGGTTTAAAAATGCTACATTGTTTTAGGACGGTGGGTTTATGTACCCAGCAGTGTGCTATAGGCACTGTGTCCTCACACTTTCCTGATATTCTACCCATAGGATCTCTTTTCCTTGCCACTTTTTTCTAATAATTTACAATATGACTTGCACTACTGAGTTTTTAAAACTTTAAGGGAATTCAGTAGCTGCAGAGCATGTAAGGGTAGTTCAAATGTTCTTGCTCTTTCTATAGGACACTTAGAATTTATTAATTATCAGTGCGCCAGTCTGAGCTAATCCTGTTTTGGTCCTTCTAGTACATTGAGATTGCTTTCTGAGGTTATTTAAATTGGACAGGTTAAGAAACTTAAGTTTTCGGGGTGCCTGGGTGCCTCAGTAGGTTAAAGCCTCTGCCTTCAGCTCAAGTCATGATCCTAGGATGCTGGGATCGAGTCCCACATCGGGCTCTCTGCTCAGCGGGGAGCCTGTTTCCCCATCTCTGCCTGCCTCTCTGCCTACTTGTGATCTCTGTCTGTCAAATAAAATCTTAAAAAAAAAAAGAAAGAGAGAAAGAAACTTCAGTTTTCATCGGGCTGTGTCTGTATGTTCCAGGTTCCGGGCCTCACTCTATCCCTGTCCTGAGACACCACAGGAGAGGAAGGAAATGGCTTCTGGAGTTAATACCAGGATTGACGATCTCCAAATGGTACCAGAGGGCTGGAGGGAACTTGTATGTGTGTGAAATACTATAACTGAAGACCATCCTCCTTCCTTGAAATACTAACAGTTGATGAGACACCTGTAGCCGCCAGGATGCCAAAAACGGAAGTGTCCGTGGTGACTTGTGCTGTTGGGCGCTGGGGAAAAGTTGCGGGGAATGACTGCTAAAAATAGCGTGACAGCGTTAGTCATCCTCAGACGAGACAGGAATGCTGTACCTCCGAAATTGTCGTTGCTTTGAGTATTTCCGTTTCCCTCCTTATGAGTCTGAGGTATTTTTTATGAGGTAAAAAAAAGTATACTTAGATGAGAAAAAAATATCAAGCAATACAGAAGTACACATAAAGTCAGTTCCTCCGTCTCTCACACTCTCTCTCCCTCCAGAGGCAGCCGCTCGTAACAGCTTGGTGTGTAACTCTGGTTGCCTCAGATCTTAACCACACGGTCTAGCCAGAGAGGCCTACCGTAAGTCCTGTGCCCCAGAAGAGACTGACATCAGCAGTGTGGCTTATACACTCCATGGTTATCATGAGGTCCTAAGGCTGGAGTCATGATTGAGGCATCCATGGAGGGAAAGCATGGCCAGTTAGGAGCTTTGTTCCCGGTTGAAAGGATGTGATGATTGTCCTCTTGAAGCATTAAAACACATAGCAGTCCCCGCTCCCCCTTCTCTGTGATTTTGCCTTCTGAGATCTCAGTTACCCACAGTGGACTGCGGGTCTGAAACATGATCCTCCCCCTGATAATGTCAGAAGGCTAGTAGCAGCCTGCGCCATTCTCCTCACTCCATCCCCTCACCTAGGCGTTGTGTCCTCTCACATCCTCACAAGAAGGGTGAGTATGGTACAATAAGATATTGAGAGAGAGAGAGACCACATTCGCATGACTTTTTTTATAACATATTGTTATAAGGGACGCCTGGGTGGCTCAGTTGGTTAGGCGGCTGCCTTCGGCTCAGGTCGTGATCCCAGCGTCCTGGGATCAAGTCCCGCATCGGGCTCCTTGCTCGGGAGGGAGCCTGCTTCTCCCTCTGCCTCTGCCTGCCACTCTGCCTGTGCTCGCTCTCTCTCTCTCCCTCTCTCTCTGACAAATAAATAAATTAAAAAAACATATTGTTATAATTATTCTGTTCTATTATTAATGTTAATCTCTTACTGTGTGGTAATTTTTTAAAATTAAACTTCGTCATAGGTATGTGTGAGTAGAACAAAATGTACTATAAATAGGTAGGATTAACAGTTTCAGGCACCCACTGGGGATCTTGGGTGGTGTCCCCTACAGATAGGGGCCCACTGTACTTAATCTCAAAGACAGTTCTTTCCAGCAGGGGCAGAATTGTCAGAGATATGTTCTAACTCCCATTTCAACTCCCTTCGTCATCTTTCCCTCCAGCTCCCGTTGTCTGTGACCCACCAACAACCTATTTCCATCTCCTTTGAGATACACTTAACCTATTTAACCAAGGGAAGAGAGTTTTTTAGACCTGCTGGCAGGTGATAGGCCAGCTAGTACATTCTGGGTTCTAGAGCTATCTTATACCCTTCTTGACTTATGCATAGGTTTTTAAAAGGCACGGGCAATATGCAGAATTTGATCTTTGAAATACCCAGCTGTATGAACTGAAACTTTATTTTTTTTTAAAGATTTTATTTATTTATTAGAGAGAGAGTGAGAGAGAGAGAGAGAGAGAGCATGAGAGGGGGGAGGGTCAGAGGGAGAAGCAGGCTCCCCGCTGATCAGGGAGCCCCATGTGGGACTCAGTCCTGGGACTCCAAGATTATGCCTGAGCCAAAGGAAGTCGCCCAGCCACTGAGCCACTCAGGCACCCTGAACTGAAACTTTAACAAGGAATCGAGGGTGGGACACCTGGGTGGCTCAGTGGGTCAAAGCCCCTGCCTTTGGCTCAGGTCATGATCTCAGGGTTTTGGGATCGAGTCCCGCATCGGGCTCTCTGCTCAGCGGGGAGCCTGCTTCCCTTCCTCTCTCTGCCTGCCTCTCTGCCTACTTGTGATCTCTGTCTGTCAAATAAATAAATGAAAATCTTTCAAAAAAGAGAGGCGCCTGGGTGGCTCAGTGGGTTAAAGCCTCTGCCTTCGGCTCAGGTCATGATCCCAGGGTCCTGGGATCGAGCCCCGCATTGGGCTCTCTGCTCAGTGGGGAGCCTGCTTCCTCCTCTCTCTGCCTGCCTCTCTGCCTACTTGTCATCTCTGTCTGTCAAATAAATAAATAAAATCTTTAAAAAAATAAATAAAAATAAAATCTTAAAAAAAAATGTGGGTGTGGGAGATGGGTAAAGAGAAAAGCAGATAGGGCAATGCTTACAAGTTTATACAGCATCCTTCCTAAAGTTTGAATAGTGGTTGTAAAATTGTCAGCAGCTGGGGCACCTGGGTGGCTCAGTGGGTTAAGGCCTCTGCCTTCGGCTCAGGTCATGATCCCAGGGTCCTGGGATCGAGCCCCACATTGGACTCTGCTCAGCAGGGAGCCTGCTTCCTCCTCTCTCTCTGCCTGCCTCTCTGCCTACTTGTGATGTCTCTCTCTCTGTCATATAAATAAATAAAATCTTTTAAAAAAATTGTCAACAGCCAGAAGGTATGAAAATAACTTTGTTCCTTCTCAAGTGATACAAGAGTTTCTATAGCATGTGTGTTTTTTATGGAAGTCACCACCTATTGCCCTTCAGAAAGTAGTTACTACTTTTTTCTGAATTGACTTGATGAACCAGGTATGATGGAGCCTTGTGCATTTTTTTAAATGATTTTATTTATTTGACAGACAGAGATCACAAGCAGGCAGAGAGGCAGGCAGAGAGAGAGAAGAGGAAGCAGGCTTCCCACTGAGCACAGAGCCCGATGTGGGGCTCTGTGCTCAGTGGGATCCCAGGACTCTGGGATCATGACCTAAGCCAAAAGGAGAGGCTTTAACTCATTGAGCCACCCAGGCACCCCAGCCTTATGCATTTTAAAGAAATGTGGAGATTTAAGGTCAATTTCCATGTAGAAGTGTGAGTGGTAGGTTGCTTGCCCTTTGGCTTAGCCCCTCTCTTGCTGTTGAAATCGTAAATGGTGATAAATAAGGCAGTAGAATGTTAAGTATCCCTGCTCCTGAGGGCAATGTGTACTGGTTTCCAAAGGATCACCACTGAAACGTCTTTTTTCCCCCAAGAAGCCTGATAGAAAGATAAAGACTTGTCTGTCCCATGATAACAGTGGTATGTGGCAGTCTAAATCTCTTCTAAGGGCTTGAGTCCTTCTGACCCCACAGTATCTCCTGTCCCTTGTTCCCTGGCATGGAGTCTCTTGGCATAGGCGGGCAGTGGCATTCAGCCCTGCCTCTTTCCCATCATTCCCCGGTGCTAGCTTATGTTCAGCGCATTCTGCAGCTTACTGTTTTTAAGTGTGGATTTTGTCCAGTACCAGCCCTATGATGCTGATGTCTTTGAGTGTGAGTTACAGACGCTACATGGAAAGTCGTTGCTCTTTAATGATCAGATAAGCTGTGGATTTGGGGGGAAGATAAATATAGAGGAACTAAAAACTATTTCTTCAGGTTTCTTTTCAGCTTGAAGCCGAATGAAAATGAATATTAGTAACTACAATTCTAATTCCTTATAATCCCCCCCCCCAAAAAAGCCATTCTAGTCGAAGAATAAATCCCTAGCAATCCTCAGAAAGCTTTGCCTCTTCGCCATTCATATGCTGAGACCTAAGCCTGGTATAGAAGGATCTCTCCTTGCTGCTTTCTCTCCCATAAGGTTCTCAATCAAACAGAGGATCACCGCCAGAGGGTCCTGCAGGCAGCTGCTAAGAACATCCGAGTCTGGTTCATCAAGGTGCGGAAGATGAAGGCCATTTACCACACCCTGAACCTGTGCAACATCGACGTGACCCAGAAGTGCCTGATCGCAGAGGTCTGGTGCCCCGTTACTGACCTCGACTCCATCCAGTTTGCGCTCAGAAGGGGCACGGTGAGTCCCCCACAGCTGGCAGTGCAGCTGGGAGGAGCGGTTCCCATCCATACTAACATTAATTGATGACATTTTATGGCATTTTTATTTTCAGAGTTCTTGGATAGACTCATCTTGTACTCCTCTTGCCTCCTAACAATACATTTTGTATAACCTTGTTTTCCAGATGTGGAAACTGCAGTTCAAAAAAATGAAATGACTGGGCTCCTGGGTGGCTCAGTCCTCAGTCGGTTGAGTGTCTGACCCGATTTTAGCTCAAGTCATGATCTCAGGGCTGTGAGATCCAGCCCCACATCGGGCTCTGTGCTGAGCGTGGAGTCTGCTTGGGATTCTCTCTCTCCTCCTCCCCCACTCATGTACACGCACACTCTCTCACTCTCAAAATTAATATATAAATATTAAAATATTTTTTAAAAAGATGAAATGACTTGGTTATATACTCATGCTTCTTCAGAATAGCTCCTGACCAGAATGTCAGTTTCTTTATCCATTCTTTTTGCCCCTCAGACTGGTTCCTTTTTTTTTTTTTTAATTTTAAGATTTTATTTACTTGAGAGAGAGGGAAGGGAGAGCATAAGCGGCAGGGGGTAGGAAGGGGCAGAGGAAGAGGGAGAAGCAGACCCCACTGAGCAGGGAGCCCGGTGCAGGGTCGTTGATCCCAGGACTCTGAGATCATGATCTGAGCCAAAGATAGCTGCTTAACCAACTGAGCTACCCAGGCGCTCCCATCAGACTGCTCTGAGAGATAACCCTGCAGTCCTGTCTAGTAGTTAGAGTTCGAGAAGATAACACTGCTTTCTCCATAAAAGGGCAGAACAACAATACTCTTAGAAAGGCACGTGAGAATGTCTCCAGACAAGGAAGTTCCATGTTTTCTTTGGTTGCACATTTTATTTTATTTTATTTTATTTTAAAGATTTTATTTATTTATTTGACAGAGATCACAAGTAGGCAGAGAGGCAGGCAGAGAGAGAGAGGAGGAAGCAGGCTCCCTGCTGAGCAGAGAACCCAATGTGGGACTCAATCCCAGGACCCTGGGATCATGACCTGAGCTGAAGGCAGAGGCTTTAACCCACTGAGCCACCCAGGTGCCCCGGTTGCACATTTTAGAATTGAATTTTCTCACATAAGGATATTCTTTGCAACACTTAATTTAAATCTTTCACTGTAGATTTTATACCTAGCTCATATTTCTCCAAAGACTGGGCAAGATTGAGATACAATTTACATAAAGTAAAGAGCACCCATTTTATATGTGTAGTTTGATGAGTTTTGATAAATACATACGATCTAATTTTGATATATGTGTTTATTGTTTCCCAGGAACACAGTGGTTCCACTGTGCCCTCTATTCTGAACAGGATGCAAACAAATCAGACGCCCCCAACCTATAACAAAACAAACAAGTTCACGTATGGCTTTCAGAACATAGTAGATGCTTATGGAATTGGAACTTACCGAGAGATAAATCCAGGTAAAAAAGCTTGAATCTTCTCCCTCTAGAGGTTTTATTTGTTTGCTTGTTTGTTTCTTCTAATGCCTCCCTTCAAATGTTCCTGAGTAACTGGTGTAAAACTAATGATGTTGTCAAGACCTTAGCCCTGGCGGAATTCCTGTAAGGAGGTGCCCATTTTGACACAGGGAGGGAAGTTTATTACTGGGCGGCTCTCCTTTGAGATGTGGTTATATAGGAGTGAGCTCAGGGGATTGGATTCTTTTGTGTACCCTCAGAACTATGAAACACCTGGCTTTCTCTAGCACACCATTTGTAGGAAGTGCTTTAAGCAAAAAGTTTTTTCCGAGATTTCTGATATTTTTAAATGGCTTCCCTATTCCAGGTTAGACAGAGAAAACATAGCAATTATCAACCATTTTAGACACAAAGCAGATTTCACAAAGCAAAAACAGGAGAGTAATTATTAAGTCACAAGTCTGAGAATTTGTTTTTAGCTAAAGTCTGCGGGACTGGCTTTTCTCTGGGCTCTGGGCTTCCTCCCACTTACCTGGGAGCTTTGTTCAGCTGAGAAATGGTTGCTGCACAAGAGAAGAAAGCTTGCCTGTCAGAGGAGCAGCGTTCTGGGGTTAGAGAAAGGGAATCAAAGAACAAACCACACTGTTGCCAGGGCTAGGGACAGAACTTTCACTTCCTGTGTTCTTTGTTTAAAATGCTAATGGTCGCTCAGATCCCATCAGAGCTGCTTTGTGAGGACTTGGGGATCCTGCCATGGAAGGTTTTCTCTGGGAGTCCGTCTGACCAACAGCTAGAGGATAAGCCCCCTTATACTGATCTTAGTGTATGAGGAGGAGTGTGATCTGCTGCTCATGGCCGCGGTTTTCTGTACTTTACTTTTTTCCTCTGGTTTCTTTATAGCTCCATATACCATCATCACTTTCCCTTTCCTGTTTGCTGTGATGTTTGGGGACTTTGGCCATGGTATTTTGATGACCCTTTTTGCTGTATGGATGGTATTGAGGGAGAGCCGGATCCTCTCTCAGAAGAATGAGAATGAGGTAATGTTTGCTCCATCTGCGTTGGACTGAAACTTTGTCATCTCTCAAGCATTCGTTATAAAATTATGATCTGGAAGTCTTTTATCCATGAATTTACAGAGAAGTTATAGAGGCCATTACAGGAGTAGAGAAGTTATATTCATTTTAACTCTAAAGTGGTCATGTGTTGTGAAAGTAATTTCTTGATAGCATTGTATTTAGCTTTTATTCTAAGTTCTCTGACCCACGGTGGGTGGGGTTGATTAGTGTGAGAAGAAGGGTCATATACTCTCCGTAACATTGTCACAATATGAGTCATGAGGAATACGTTTCATTGACTTCTTTCTTCTGGTTCCCAGATGTTTAGCACCGTGTTCAGCGGCCGGTACATTATCCTGTTGATGGGTGTGTTTTCCATCTACACTGGCCTCATCTACAATGATTGCTTTTCCAAGTCTCTTAATATCTTCGGGTCATCCTGGAGCGTACGGCCAATGTTCACTTTATATAATTGGACGTAAGTTGCAAAGAAGCTAAAAGTCAAAGTTCATTCCCTTTCTGTTCAGCTCTGATTGTCCAGACAAGAGGTAAACTTATACCTCTTTAAGAGGTGGCTGACAGCATCTCTGTTTAGGAAGAGTGCCGTGTCCCCTCTTACTTATGCCTCAGCCAAGCAAGTGTTTGTGATTCCTTCAGCACTATCAAGAAACTGAGTGCCTGGGGTGCCTGGGTGGCCCAGTCAGTTAAATATATGACTGTTGAAATCAGCTCAGGTCTTGATCTTGGGGTTGTGAATTCAAGCCCTATATTGGGCTCCATGCTCGGTGTGGAGCCTACTTAGGATGCTTAGCCAACTGAGCCACCCAGGCAGCCCTAAGTGTGGAGCCTACTTAAAAAAAAAAAAAGAAGAAACTGAGACCATATATTTAGGCACATTGTTTCTTCTTGTAAATTAAAAGCAGAGTCCCCAAATTCCTTACTTCGTTGTGTAGGTGTGTTTGTTGTGGTCTTGTTATTTCTGATCCCTTCTTATTCTCAGATGCTAGTCCCTCCTCTCTTATTGAAGAGAGAAGACAGCTGTAGTAGTTTCTTTTAGGATCAGTTTTGGACCCCAGCAGTTTCCCTTTCTTGATAAAAATAAATGGAACTTTTCTCCTGACATGGTAGGGAAGAGACACTTCGGGGGAACCCTGTTCTGCAGTTGAACCCATCCGTCCCTGGAGTTTTTGGTGGACCATACCCTTTTGGCATCGATCCAGTAAGAACACTTCTTTCCTTTTGTCTAATACCAAATTTTAAAAAAAGATTCATTGGCTTATTTACTTACTTACTTGAGAGAGAGCGAGAGAGAGTGTGCTTGTGTGTGGGGGAAGGGCAGAGGGGCAGGAAGAGGAAGAGGGAAAGCATCCCAAGCTGACTCCTTGCTGAGCACAGAGCCCATTCCAGGGCTTGATCCCATGACACTGAGATCATGACCCGAGCCGAAACCAAGAGTTAGACGCCCAACCAACTGAGCCACCCAGATGCCCCTAATACCAGGTTTTTAAACTGTAACCCAGAAGTGAGAGAATTAAATTGAAGATAGTTAACTTGGTTTTCAGCTGAAGTATTTTTGGAAAGCCTTTGTGTAGCGGTCTAGAGTACTTCCAAACCGTAAGAAACCCAAATGCCTTGGGGAGCCAAATAATTTTTCCTGCACTACTTATTTCAGAGGTGTGTGATAATTTTGACCCCGGGAAGATTGACTTTTAAGACTCCTTCCCAGTTTATTTCTGTTTAACTTAGTTTGGCTTTTATTTTTAGCAGATGTTTTAACAAAGCAGAAGCAGTTCTTTCTATGGATTTTTAGACTCCCATTTTTATCCTTACATACTTACAGAAACTTTTCCCAGAATTTAAAAAAAAAAAAACTTAGGCAAATAAAGTGTGATCAGATCTTTTGTATTGTGTACTTAAAGGGGGATGAAGGGAGGAATTTAAGAATGAGCATTAGACAAGAAGGAGTACAGAATTCCAGAGGAAAAACAGATCGTTATGGGACAGAAAGATCAAGGTTTCTTTAAAAAAAAATGGGCATTAATTTGGCCTTTAAAAATATTTCGGGGGGGTGGGCGGCACCTGGGTGGCTCAGTGGGTTAAGCCCCCGCCTTCAGCTCGGGTCATGATCTCAGGGTCCTGGGATCGAGTCCCACATCGGGCTCTCTGCTCAGCAGGGAGCCTGCTTCCTCCTCTCTCTCTGCCTGCCTCTCTGCCTACTTGGGTTCTCTGTCAAATAAATAAATAAAATCTTTAAAAAAAAAATATTTCAGGGGCACCTGGGTGGCTCAGTTGGTTAAGCGTCTGCCTTCAACTCAGGTCAGAATCCCAGAGTCCTGGGATCAAGTCCCACATTAGCAGGGAGCCTGTTACTCCCTCTCTCTCTCTCTTTTTCTTTTTTCTTTTCTTTTTTTTTTTTTTTTTAAGACTTTATTTATTTGTCAGAGGGAGTGAGCACAGGCAGACAGAGTGGCAGGCAGAGGCAGAGAGAGAAGCAGGTTCCTTGCTGAGCAAGGAGCCCGATGTGGGATTTGATCTCAGAATGCTGGGATCATGACCTGAGCGGAAGGCAGCTGCTTAAGCAACTGAGCCACCCAGGCATCCCTCTCTCTCTTTTTCTATCTCTCTTGAATAAATAAAGAAAATGTTAAAAATTTCAGACTGTTACAGGTGAGAGAGAAGTATGTGCAAAAGCATAGAAGTGGGGAGATACAAAGTTACTCATTTTGATTATTGTAAAAGCAAATGTTACTGAAATGGTCGCTGTGGGCCAATCTCTGTACTCTGCCCTGAAACATTTCTAGCAGGGAAGTAAGTACTACTCTCCCTGTCATACAGATAAGGAGACAGAGGCTTGAATAACATTTCACATATGCATTTAACAAATGTTTACTGAATCCCTGTTGTGTCTAGGCATAGTGCTTGCTGGGGGAAACACATAATTGCAGTTGTAGCCCCTGCCCTCAAGTAGCTTAGAGTCTAATAATAATACTAGGTAACATTCTATAGTGTTCTGTAGTTAACAGAAAGTTTTTTGGTTTTGTTTGTTTTGTTTTGTTGTTGTCTTGCATACATCTCATTTGATGCTTAAGGGTAGGTGTTGACTTTGAAGAGCCGCACAGGTATAAATGTCCATCAGGCCGTTGAAGCTATAGAACTGAATCTCAGGGCACACTGGGTCTGAGAGAGAATCAGCCACAAGTTTTTGGGTTAGAAGTCGCCGACCATGAGCTCCTCACAAGGACCCCGGTTCAGGAAATATAATGCCAGGCTAGCCGGCGGAAGACCTGGCTCCTTATGTTCCTGAGTCTGCACTTGGTCCTGAAGAAGACAGTGGGGGTGCGGGGTAGGTTTGGGCACAGGGAAGTGCCTGCATGGGAGGCATTGGTTCAGGAAACATAATCTGATGGTCAAGTAGAGGCAGAACTGTGGAAAATATTGCAGATGTCCAGGCCCAGGTGACAAAGCTTAAGGCAACTGATATTTCAAAATAGATGGAACTCAGGGGCGCCTGGTTAGCTCAGTGAGTTAAAGCCTCTGCCTTCGGCTCAGGTCATGATCCCGGGGTCCTGGGATCGAGCCCCACATCGGACTCTCTGCTCAGCAGACAGCCTGCTTTCCTTCCTCTCTCTCTGCCTGCCTCTCTGCCTGGTTGTGATTTCTGTCTGTCAAATAAATAAATAAAATCTTAAAAAAAAAATAGATGGAACTCCCCCAGAAGACAGACTAGAAGAACAGGTGAATGACAAGCTTATGGATCCCACAGGACGGTAAAACTGCAGCATCAGGGGAAGAGACTATTTTGAACTCCAGGTGTTTCCTCACAACTCGTTTGTCCTTCAGACTAATATTTTACATTTCTTTTTTTTTTTCTTTGTTTCTTTCTCTCTCTCCCTCTCTCTCTTTTTTTTTTTTTTGCCTTTTTCCTGTTTCAAATAGATTCTTATTTTCCAAATAAAATTAAAAAAAATAAAAATAGATGGAAAGACAGCACCATAGGGATATGATCAGCAAAACAATGACCGTGGGAACATCTACAAAATAAATGTCCCAGCTTCTTCAAATATTTGTAAGGAATAAAAAAGGAGAGCAGAGGGAGAATTTATGGATTAGATACTTAAGAGCTGTGTCAGTGTAGAGACCTAATCTGGACTCTACTTAGAATAAATGAATTTCTTTTTTTTTTTTAACTGAAGCATAGTGTGCCTGGGTGGCTCAGTCAGTTAAGCATCTGCCTTCATTCGGCTCAGGTCATGATCCCAGGGTCCTGGGATCAACCCCTGCAGTGGGCTCCCTGCTCAACCGGGAGTCTCCTTGTCCCTCTCCCTCTGCCTCTGCCTCTCTCCCTAGCTTGTGCTTTCCTTCTCTCTCTCTCAAATAAATAAAATCTTTTTAAAAATAAATAAATAAAAAATTGGGGCACAATCAAGGAATTTTAGATTTTTTTTTTAATTTGTCAGAGAGAGAGAGAGCACGAGAGAGAGAGCACAGGCAGACAGAGTGGCAGGCAGAGGCAGAGAGAGAAGCAGGCTCCCTGCTGAGCAAGGGCTCCCAGGACGCTGGGATCATGACCCGAGTCGAAGGCAGCTGCTTAACCAACTGAGCCACCCAGGCGTCCCTACAATCAAGGAATTTTAAATACTGACTGTATGTTTCATGATATTAAAGAGTCATTGTTAATGCTTTTGGGAGTGATAACAGTATTGTGGTCATGTTTTTAAAAAATTAGTCCTTACCTAAAAAAGGTAGGGTGTGATGCCTGGGTGGCTCAGGCAGTTAACCATCTGATCTTGATTTCAGCTCAGATCATGAGCTAAGGGTCATGAGATCGGGCCCCATGTCCATCCTGGGTGTGGAGCCTGCTTAAGATTCTCTCCTGGGGTGCATAGGTGGCTCAGTGGGTTAAGCCTCTGCCTTCAGCTCAGGTCATGATCTCAGGGTCCTGAGATTGAGCCTGGCATTGGGCTCCCTGCTGAGCAGGGAGCCTGCTTCACCCTCTCTCTCTCTCTGCCTCTTTGTGATCTCTCTCTCTGTCAAATAAATAAATAAAAATACTAAAAAAAAAAAAAAAAAAAAATTCTCTTTCTTGAGTACCTGGGTGGTTTAGTCAGTTAAGCATCTGCCTTTGGCTCAGGTTGTGATCCTGGGGTCCTAGGATCAAGTCCTGCATCTGGCTCCCTGCTCAGCAGGGAGTCTGCTTCTTCCTCTGCCTCTACCCTCCCTCCTGCTTGTATGCGCTCTCACACTCTCTCTCTCAAATAAATAAAGTCTTTAAAATATATATCTATATATATTTATTTAATTAATTTATTTATTTATTTGATAGAGATCACAAGTAGGCAGAGAGGCAGGCAGAGAGAGGAGGAAGCAGGCTCCCCACTGAGCAGAGAGCCCAATGCGGGGCTCGATCCCAGGACCCCGGGATCATGACCTGAGCCAAAGGCAGAGGCTTAACCCACTGAGCCACCCAGGCGCCCCTCAAATAGATAAAGTCTTAAAAAAAAAAAAGATTCTCTCTCTTTCTGCCCTTCTCCCCACCTCTCCTCCTCTTCCCCAGCAGGCAGGCTCTCTCTTATAACAAAACAAACAAAAAAAGAGTCAAATATTTACTGGTAAAATAATATGATATCTGGACTTTGCTTCCAAATAATACAGAGGTGGAGAGTAGGTTGTCTGTGTGATAAAATAAGATTGACCTTGAGTCAATAGGTAATTGTGCATGTGGGTCATAGGTAAATGCAAGTTTGTTATACTGTCCTCTCTACTTAAGTCTGTGTTTAGAATTTTCTATAACTAAAAAAAAGCTTTAAAAAGTAGGTGAATAAGAGCACCTGGCTCTCTCAGGTGGTGGAGCATGCAACTCTTGATCTCAGGGTCATGAGTTCTAGCCCCACATTGGGCGTAAAGCTTACTTTTTTTTCTTTTTTTGTAGAGCTTACTTTTTTTTTTTTTTTAATTTTTTAAAATTTCTTTTCAGCGTAACAGAATTCATAGTTTTACACCACAACCAGTGCTCCACGCAGTGCGTGCCCTCCATAATACCCACCACCTGGCTCCCATAGAGCTTACTTTTAAAGAAAAAGAAATAGGTGAATAATATCCTATTCATGAACTCTGTAATGCCTTTTTGTTTCCTTGTGTTGACAGATCTGGAACATTGCTACCAATAAACTGACCTTTCTCAACTCCTTTAAAATGAAGATGTCTGTTATCCTAGGCATCATCCACATGATGTTTGGAGTCACCTTGAGCCTCTTCAACCATACGTGAGTTGCTGTATTTATGTCACAAGAACACACATAGCTTAGATAATGCTTTTGCATAAAGAAATAATGGCTTATTTAGGGAGGGATTAGTAACTCAGAACCCCGTTCTGTGTTAAAGAAGTGCTTTTATAAAACTCTCATATTCTTTTTTTTTCTTTTAAAGATTTTGTTTATTTATTTGACACAGAGAGAGATCAGAAGGAGGCAGAGAGGCAGGCAGAGAGAGAAGGAGGAAGCAGGCTCCCTGCTGAGCAGAGAGCTCAATGCGGGGCTCGATCCCAGGACCCTGAGATCATGACCTGAGCCGAAGGCAGAGGCTTAACCCACTGAGCCACCCAGGTGCCCCCTAAAAATCTCATATTCTTAAATGAGGCTTAATATTAGTCCCTTAACAATTCATAACTGCAATAAAGATCTTTGAAAAACCTTATGTCATTTTCATCAAAATGAGTGAGTTACTTTTTTTCTTTTATGGGTAACTCATTTAAAATTATGAACTGTGGTCGCAGAATGTGCTATATTTTCTAGTCTCTTTCTCATGGGAAAAGATTACTGAGGTTGGTATCAGGATGTTCAGGGTCCAAAAGTTTGGAAGTCATGGTTAATCCTTCTTGTTTCTATTGGCCTCCCGTGCTTCTGGCTGTTACTTCTTTAAGTGGTAAAGACAGAATTGAGGGAGCTGTAGGTAGGAAATCTACTAAGTACTCCATTTCATGTCCATTTCGTGTAGGGGTGACCCTGGGTCTGTTCACCTTTAAAGTAAGTTCTGTGCCCAGTGTGGGACCCGAATACACAACCCTGAGATCAGGAGGCCCATGCTCCACTGACCAAGCCAGCCAGGGACCCCCCTCTGTCCGTTGACCTTTAACATTTTTTCTCTCTTCCTTTCTAGCTATTTTAAGAAGCCCCTGAATATCTACTTTGGATTTATTCCTGAAATAATCTTCATGACCTCTTTGTTCGGCTATTTGGTTATCCTCATATTTTACAAATGGACAGCCTATAATGCTAATACATCTGAGAAAGCGCCGAGCCTTCTGATCCATTTCATAAACATGTTTCTCTTCTCCTACGGGGACTCTAGTAATTCGATGCTGTATTCTGGACAGGTGCGTCAACCCAGAGGTGGACTGTCTTAGGTGGTTACCCTAGATCAGGAAGCCAGATATTTCTGTGACTCTGGAACAGCCTTTAAAAATCTCTTTCTGTGGTTTTAGTTTTCAGCCCATATATCCAGATCTAAATTCAGCCCATCCTCCTTAGCTTCGGAGGACCTATTATAATTCCTTTATCCACAAAGGGCAGAATTTATAATACTCATCCTATGAGACAATTCCTGGGCCTTGCCACAACATCATCTAATTATTTTGAGAAGCTAGATAGTGTTATTCTTAGATCAGTAAGAAAGTACTGTTTGGGGGAATTTTGTGCTGGAGTTGGAAACTGCATGTTTGATTAATGTGATGTGCCTTGTCCTTACTTTGTAGAAAGGAATTCAGTGTTTCCTGGTAGTGGTTGCACTACTGTGTGTGCCTTGGATGCTACTATTTAAACCACTGGTCCTTCGCCATCAATATTTGAGGAAGAAGCATTTGGTGGGTGTATTTTAATTGCTGAAAGTTACTAGATTTTTTTCCCCCCTTGAAATCAGGCACTTCCTCATCAGATATAATGAATTGTGCATAAGTCTATATGATCTTAAAATGCGCCTGTGTCCTATCCCAGCATGAGCACTGGACCTGCTGAAATTTAAAAACCAAAAAACCACATGTATTTGCTGTTCAAACATCTGGATTCAGCTTTGTGTAGCTCAGGTAGAGAAAACAAGTCATAGGTCTTTACCTTTCCTGGTCATGCTTTACTCATGCTATGCTCAGCACAGTCCAGATCTGGGCCTGCCTAGAAGCAGCGTCAGCCAGATCAGGGCTGCAAGAGCTGCAGGGAGGTGAATCCACTCATGTGGTTTGCCTGGGCAACCACAGGGCTGATGCAGAGACATTTTCTTTTAAAATGACACCACCAACCAAGACATCCGGAAAAAACATTTGGTTTAAAGAACACTGATTTTTTTTTTTCTTTTTAGAAAGGAGCACATACACTTGTGTTTACTTAATGTATGTGTGTTATGAATTCTACACACACACACTTAAGTTGCCAGGTTTTCATTTCTGCCTATGCAATAATGCTTACTTATTACACTGCCTAGTAAAGCCCAAAAGATCTTATTGCATGACTCTCAAACGGCTGTTAGATTATTTCTGTTGGAGAGCAGCTGAGTTACAAGACCTTCCTTCTCCCTTTTCTGACCATCTTCATCCTTCCATGTACCCTCCATTCGTATCCCCCCTCACTCCCTCCCTCTTTTTTTCTTTCCCCCTTCCTCTTCTCTTCCATTCGCTATCAGGAAGGGCAGCCTGTGGAGGCCCCAGTCAGCCCAACCCCGAGCCAGCAGGGACTAGAGGCAGCAGCGGCTGCAACAGTGAGTGAATTAAAACTGACAAACCATCACATTTTGTGTAAAGAGGTGGCAAACAGTGCAGCAGAATTCTTTTCAATTACATTGAGAGCATGGGACATGTGTGCTCTTGGGAAGTATGTCCTTGTTACTCATTGAGATGATGACAGAAAAGATATCCACCTCTTATGAATAGATTCTAACATCATCTTTACCATTGGTCTACTAAGTTAAGTTTCTATTAAAAACTGTAAGTACAGTCATGTCTATGGAAGCAAAGTGACTGTTGTACCCTCTCAGAATCCCATCATCTTAATCCAAGATGGCAGCTCTTGGACTCATCCACTTTCATGTCTGTCTTTTGTAACCATGTATTAGATGATTTTTCAGCATGGAGCGAGAACATTCCTGTGATTCTTGAATTAATTTCCCTGCTCTTTAAACTTCTGGTTTGGGGACGCCTGGGTGGCTCAGTTGGTTAAGCGGCTGCCTTCGGCTTAGGTCATGATCCCAGCATCCTGGGATCGAGTCCCACATCGGGCTCCTTGCTCGGCAGGGAGCCTGCTTCTAACCTCTGCCTCTGCCTGCCACTCTGTCTCCCTGTGCTCACTCGCTCTCTCTCCCTCTCTCTCTGACAAATAAATAAATTAAAAAAAAAAAAAAAAACTTCTGGTTTGGAGGGTGCGTGGACATTTGGTCCATTTTAGCTATGACTTTCTCTCCTGCCAGTGGGACCTTATACATGTCTGCTCTTTTGTGAGAGACTCAGAAGCCCTCCTGTCCTCAGCAGCTCCAAAGACCTCCAGTCTGTGTGGGTCTCTGTGCCCTCTGCATCTGATGCAGTAAGCAAAGTCATCTGTCTGGATCTTTCCTTCTTTAAATATCAACTCATAATTCAGTAACAGCACTTCAAATGTTAAATATTTCAATATTTGTCCTTAATGATATCTCTTAACAAAACTCTTTTAATGCGCTTATACCAACTTAGCCCAGTCAATTCCAGGTAATTGGTAAGATTTTTAAAATAATACCAGCAGTGATCACACATGTTGCTGGTGTGATCTAGTGACATCATACTCCTTTAAAAGAAAATGAAATATTTAGATGGAGAACCATTTCCTTCATTAGGTGTTTCTGATTGTTTTAAACTTAAATACCTGCCATAATCATCCTTCTAGAACGAGTCTAAAAGGGCTGACATTTTGGATCAGAAGATCATTTAATGTTGCTGCTTGAAATTATGTTCAGAGACTTACTCTCTCCTTTCCTATGAGAAATTTTTATGAGAAAAGCCCACAAAGCACATACTATCCGTTTATCAACATTCTTTCCCAGTGCTCTTCTTTTTACTAGTCTTAGCATATTTAGCTTTAGCATATGCTTCTGAGGCATCTGTCTTGATGCTCTTAACTGTGGTATCCCCTTTCTGTGACACTCTCCAAATTAAATGTGCCCAGTCTGGAAAGCTGTACATTCATGGGGTCTTCTTCACCTCACTGGTTCTTTAGCAAAATATCTGGCTCTAGAGAGCAGCCTGAAGGCATCAGCACGGTCATTTTACAACAAGGACCCTGGATTCTTGACCCTAAGGGCTGAGGATATGATCATTGATCTGTGTTTCTCTGTTCTGTGTCCTCTTGGTTGTCTGTAAGCGGTGTGTCACGGTTTACTTTTTTCTTTTCTTTTTTTTTTTTTTTTTTTTTGCTGATGTATATGTCTCATCCCCTCTTCCTAGAACTCTCATGTCCTGTGTCCTGAAGGGACCCTTGTTGGTGTCTGCCTGGGGAGATGGTTTACCTGTCTGCCCCTCACTCTGTCTGCTGGTTGGGGAAAGCTTCAGAAATGACCTTCTGTTTTGGGAGCCTTAAAGCCTAAAAGCTGCCTGGACCCTGTAACCCTTGTCAGGGTACTCTGGGGTCCTCTCCTGTTCCCCAGTCCACCTGCTGAGGGTTGTCGGGTATAAGGTGCGTGATCTGGAGGTGCCCAGGGTCTTAGGGCTTCCTGAATCTGACTACACATCAGAATCACCTGGTAAACTTTAAATTTGTTTGTTTCTTAGGGTATTAAAACAAAAGAAGTAATAAAGATGGTTCCTGATTCCATGACCTAGACAATCCCCTACTGACATTAAAAAGTCAAATTAGGGGGCACCTGGGTGGCTCAGTAGGTTAAGCGTCTGGCTCTTGATCTCAGCTCAGGTCTTAATCTCAGGGTTTTGAGTTCAAGCCCCATGTTGGGGCTACTAAAGCCCGACTAAAACCAAAACACAAAAAAGTAAAATTAAAGCAATAGTTGAGAGAATGCAAATAGTACAGAAAGAGAAAGTCCCCCTCTCCCCAGACCCCTTCTGCTCAAAGGCAGGGGAGTTTTGCTTCCAAATTTTTTCTGCATATTTCTATTATCCATTCATATAAATCTGTATATATGTTTGTACATGTATATATGTATGTGTTTAAAACATACTAGGAATTGTGTTTTAAACTGTGGCACTCTTCTGCCCCTTGATTTATTAGGTTAAAGTTTTTAGTGTATCCTGGGAGATTGTTTCACTCTTTTATAGTTGTCTGGTATTCCATGGAACATTCTGTTGGATATGCTAAAATTGTGTAATCACTCTATTGTTGATGGATGTGTTGGTTGTTCCCAGTTCTTTGCTATTACAAATAAGAATGCAGGGAACATCGTTGTCCGTGTACCTTGATAAAATTTCATAAACACAGATGTTCCCAGCAGCGGGACTGCTGAGTCTCAAAGGGTACTTGCATTTGTGTGTGTGTGTGCTTATATTTTCAAATTTGACAGTAAAAATGATTATACAGTTTGCACTTGGGGAGATATTTTTTTAAACATAGATTTCCTAGGCCCCACTCCAGACCTACTAAATGTACAATTTCTGGAGGTAGCATTTGAGAGTCTCTAATTTCAAGGTGATTCTGATGCAGCTGGCTCTCTGACTAGCACGGGAGAACCTGTGCTACAAGTAGAGAGAGACTTTGCCCAGACACTGAGTTCTAACGGTCCGTAAGCTATGGTAAAAAGTGCACACCAGAAGGTGAAGCCGTGAGTGGGGACCCCAGGGCAGTTGGCACGTCGTGCTGCTGCCCAGAAGTCCATTTTGCTGGAGAGCCAATTTTTAAACTCTTGCCTCCTTTGGGCTCCCTGATCAGAAACCATAAGCAGTGGGTCTAAGGGCTGGTTCTTTAGCTCCTTTCCCTCTGGCATGTTAGCTCTCGTTGCTGTTTGTCTGATTTCACTCCAGTTCTGCCTGGTTTTTGCACTCAAAGAGTCCTTTTGCCTCAGCAAACTCAAGCTTTTCAAGTCAGGTTGACTTAGAAATTCTGGTTCTGGGGAGCCCGCTGAACACAATGCCTGGGAAACAGGAAGAGGCAAACACCCAGTCTGCATCTGCCACATGCCTCCAAGATTATTGGAACATTCCAGAGTCCTCCACTGAAGGAAAGGAGCCTTTTCCTTTTTCTTTTTTCTTTCTTTCTTTCTTTTTTTTTTTTAAACTCCGTATTCTCTAGCCACGAGCTGATGTACATTAAGCTTTTGTCCCTTCCCTGATCCTAGGAAGTCCTTTGTTCCTGGGCAGAGACCCAGTCCGCTTCTGGGAGAGGTTGCTGGAACTCTTGGGTTCCAGTTGAAAGCTTATCCAACCAGGTTATTGTCACCATGTCATTTGGCTCCCCTCCTTCCTAGAAAGTCTGATCTTTAGTTCTAGAAAAACTTAGACCCCTGACAACTTTATAGATAGAGCTACAGTCGTTATAAGAGTCTGCTCATATGAAGCTTTTCCTTCGAGCAGGCCTCTGAGCTGGCCTTGACCGAGGCCGGGTTAGTGCATCCTGGTGCGGCAGGCAGAACTGATCAGAGTGAGGTGGTAAATGCAGCTGGGGCTGGGGCTGGGCCGGTGGTGGTTGGGGCGGGGACAGTGGTTTGTTTTTAGTTTAGCTGTTGGATCAGCGGGTTTTGATTTTGTTGCTAGAATATATGCTTTTCTGAGGTTTGTATGTACTAACCATCGACCTTCCCCACCTCACAGAATGTCACATTAAAGCCCAGGCAAATTCTACTCTTTCTGTTCATCTGTGTAGGGAACTCTCAACTTTGGTGGGATCAGGGTGGGCAACGGACCGACAGAGGAGGATGCTGAGATTATTCAGCATGACCAGCTCTCCACCCATTCAGAGGACGCAGAAGAGGTAAGATCCAGTGGCGTGGGCTTCCTCTCCTTCTCCTGTGGGTCAGCCCTCGTCTTATGTGCGGAAGTGGCCTCCCTCTGGTCTTCTTGAAAAATGAAAATGCTCATATTAGTGATCAGCCTACCTTCCGGGCCTCTTCGGGCAGCACAGCTTTTTCCAGTGGGCCTACTGTGAGCTCCGGGTGGCCCCTGCAGTACCCGCAGCAGTTGTGGTCGCTTGTCTGAGCCCATTGAATTCTGAGTTGCCCGCAGTACTCTGCATGCCGATCTCAGTGACTAACTGTGCTCCTGGGGACCGAAGGCAGAGGAGGCCTAGGCTTCCCCACTCTTGTTACCAGAAACACAGCCCCCTTAGGGCAGCTCCTTCATCCTTTGCCCCTTCCAGGAATGGTTCCAGTTGGAACTGTAACCACAGGTATTTTTCAAGTCTTGTCCCACTAATGCGCTTTTTCTTTTTTTTTTTTTTTCCCCAAGATTTTATTTACTTATTTGACAGAGAGAGAGAGTTCACAAGTAGGCAGAGCAGCAGGCAGAGGGAGGGGGGAAGCAGGCTCCCCGCCGAACAGAGAGCCTGATGCGGGCCACGATCCCAGGACCCCAAGATCATGATCCAAGCTGAAGGCAGAGGCCCAACCCACTAAGCCACCCAGGTGCCCCAGCTAATGCTCTCTTACTACAAATATATTATCTCAGCTTTTTAAAAATGTTATTTGCCTACCTTTTACAGGGAGAGTGAAAAGTAGTAAAGCCAAATTAGACTTTTCCTTAAACCACCACCTCCAGTCTCCTTGCCTGACCACTCACACTACAAAGCCTCTGAACTGAACTTTTGAATGTCATCTATTCATTATTTTGTCTCTCTCTCTCTCTCTTTTTTTTTTTTTTTTTTTGCATTATATGCTTTTTGAAGCAAATAGAATAGGAATTGGGGACCCAGGAGACTAAACTTTTCAGTCTAACTGACCGCTTCCCCTATGTGTATGACATTTTTAAAAGAAATTGTAAGGATTGGGGTCCCTTTAAAAGATATGTATCTTTTAATGCTGTAAATCCCGCTGGGTTTGCTTTCTGCGTGTGCTGAGGAGGCCTGCCTCCAATGCATTAGGCCCATTTAACATCCACAGTTTTCCCCGGGAAACAGTCCGTAACCTTGTGCTCGTGACTTGTGACCGTGTGTGGCATGGCTTCCCACTAAGTGTAAATTTGTGTTTACAAGCCTACCGAGGATGAAGTGGTAAGAAACAAGCTGGCTTTGCCTTCATGTTTATCTGGGGCTTCTCTTCCCATCCTTGTGATCACTCTGCTGACCCTGCTGCAGCCGGGGGCCACACACGACACCCGCGCATTCCGCATCTCACGGGCCATGTCTAACCAGTGCGTGAACCTGTGTTCTGAAAAAGCTCATCTCCATTAACTGCATCTCATGTCGGTCACCTCTGTCTTTGTTTCATTGACTTTGCTGATCTAATCCCTCTGAGAATGGCTTTGAAAGGAGCTGCAAGTAATGTCTGCTTTGGCATTCTTGAAGTGACCCCCCTTGGGGGTTAAATCCCATTGGTCTTTGCCTTCCTCTCCTGTTGTGTTACGTATGGTATGGTCGCTCTGCCGCTGGGAGTAGCTGTTTCCTCCTTGCTGTGTGAGAGCTTGTGAGTAAAGCTTACCCTTCCTCCCTGTCTGAGATGCAGCCAGTCTCTTCCTCCTGTCCTCATCAGCTTGATGATGCTTGAAGTGAGAATTGCTGGACCTTCACTTGGGGTCCACTCTACCTCCCTATGACCCAGATGGGAGGTAGAAATCTTTCACAAAGGAGGCTTTGTCTCTCCAATGTATCCCAGAAAAAACAATCCCATCTGCGTGAAAGGAGTTCATATTATACCAGGTAATAGAAACAAAGTTGGCTATTCAGGCCACATTTGGAGTAGAAGGCCTTCTAGCTTAGTAGTAATTCATTTAGTAATACGCAAATTTTAAATTGATTTTTTTTTTTTTTTAAAGGCCTTGCTGCACTGTTTGCATCTTCCCCCAAAACTTTTCTCTAAAATACATAGACCCATGAACCTTCCCTCTCCTGGCTCTCCTGGTCCTCTCTAAAGGAGAAGTGGAAACAGGAAAACCTTGGCTGTTCTGTGTAAAACCAGACCGCGCTCGGTCTTCCTGAAGGCTGGAGAGGCTCGTTCACTGGCATCCAGGAGCCCCTGTGTTCCTGTGAGCTGCTCACCTGCGCATAGTCACTGGTCGAACTGCTTGGAAGGGCTGGCTGGGAGTGTGTTCCATGTTAGTGAGGAGCCCAGGCCTCTCCCAGTAACACAGCCTCCAACAACACTGCTCTTTCTAAGTGTCTTCTAGTAGAGCACCCAATGCATGGTCATCATCAGAATGGTCCGCATTAGTGAGCCATGTCCCAGGGGCTTTGGATGTCCACACAAGATGGACTGTAATTCAGCCTCCCTAGTCTCTGGCCCCTCGGTTCCCTCAAGGGTTCAGCTTCCCGTGGCTTCCTAAACAATGATGACATTTTATCTTTATCAGGCACATGTACGGTGTAGTGCTCCACAGCCAGATTTAGATGAACTATTACAAATTATCTAAAGATTTCAAACAAACTTTTTTTTTTTTAAAGTTCAGCCTAATTCTTCTAGAACTTCCCCCTTTTGCTTGGCTGTGAAAACCCATTTGCCCCATGTAGGCCATTATTCCAGCCTGGGTGAAGCTGTAGTTCGTCTCCCTGGGAAGCACTCAGTCCAATTGCAAACCAGGGCCAGGCCAGCTGATCATCTGGGAAGTCTTGAAAGGCTGTAACCATTCAGCAAGGGTCAGTGGCACCTCTCCCTACTGTCATCTCACCAGGTGTGGTCATCCCACACACCCAGCCGTGTACTCATTCCATCCGTCCATGTGTTTTTTTCATCCCACTCACCTATCCATCCATCCAGTTATCCCACTTACCCATCTGTCCATCCCACCCATTCATTCGTCTCATGCATCCGTCTGCCCCGCCTGCCCACCCATCCTCCATCTGTCCATCCCACCCACCCACCCACCCATCCATCTGTTCATTCATCGCACCCACCCATCCATCCATTAATTCTTTTATCCCACCCATTCATTCATTCACCCTCTGTGTGCCAAGCACTGTGGTGCTACAGAAACTGCAAGAAGAAAAACATAGCCGTTGCCTTCAAGGAACTCCCAGCCAAACTGAAGAAACAGCCTGGGTGACAGATGGTGTGATTAAGATGTGCCCAGGATGCTGTGGGAACACAGAAAGAGGGCACCTGACAAGCACTGGGGTGGGTGTGGAGAAGAGGTGACCTGGAAATGATTCCCTACAGAGATTGTTGCTAACTTAGTCCGGTCAAGCAGGAGTCTTTGTGGGGGCTGGGTGAGCAGACCCCTCAGTGTGTATAGTTATCGGAAAGACAAAGGCATGTGGGCCCATCACATGTTGGGGATAAACAGGCACACAGCTTGGCTGGAGCTCAGGGACAGGAATTGGAGACCAGTAAGAGGGGCACCTGGAGGTTGCAGAAACTCTCTGTGGTACCAAGTGTGTGCATTGCTGAAATGCTCTAGTGGGTGTGTTCTAGGGGACATTGGATTGGGGAGGGGTCACAGTGTGGAGGCCTGGAGACCAGCTAGTTTGATACGAGTCATGAAAGAATCAGGAGGCCTGAAGTGAGGAGTTGCAAAGGAGTTGGAAAGGAAGGGACAGCTAATGAGATCAGGGAAGTTAGAGCTACGGGTCCCAGGACTTCAGTGAATGTAGGCAGCGAGAGTGAGTGAGGATTCAAGATTGACTTCCAGGCTCGGGTGCCTGGGGCCCTAGTGATGACACTGTTAGACATGGGACCTGGAGTAGGAGCATGTCCTGTGGGGGGTCAGAGGAGAGCAATGAATGAGTGTGGGGGCATGGAGTTTGAAGTGCCTCTGGTGCACTGGGAAGGGATGTAGCACGGCCCGTTGGGAACAGGGAAAGCGGAAATGAAGGTGTCCATCGGGGAGTCACCCCTACGGGTGGCCGTCCAAGCCTGAGCGGCCACGCTGCAAGAGAAGTGTGAGAGCTGAGGCTGGACCTCCGACATTTAAGGAAGAATCAAGATGGAGACTGGGAAGGAGCATCCAGGGAGGTAGGAGGAAAACTGAGGGCAGGGGAGCGTCTCCAGAACGAGGAGGAAAAGGCAACAGTGAGAGAGACTGCAGGGGCTCAGTCAGGACATAGAATGTGTCAGACCTCACACCTGGGAGACAAGGGAGTGCGTCCTGGGAAGGTAGGGTCTGTCGGGTGGAAAGGGTGGAGGGCAGGGCCCAGGAGGTGAGGAGGGGACAGGCCGCGCACCTGGAGGAGTGTAGACGGGGGTCCGTAGCGGTCCTTCTCAGTCACAGCTGATTCCTGAGGCCGTGATAGTCTCCTAAGTGCTGGGCTGCATTTCGCACTAAATCCTCCCCCACTTTCTCCATTATATAGTGATGAAAACTTGCCCACGGATACAAAGCAGGAAGTTAGGAAGAAAGTGCAGAGAGAGTGTGGTGACACCCAGAAGGGAGGCTCCCTCCATGTTCTCCATTCTTCTGGGAGGAACTCTGGGTAGAATAAAATTGAAAAGGGGCCAGTTCTACAGGAAACCCAGCAGTCCGTGCTTTCGTGGAGCTCTTAGGAGCAGTGCTCCTGGGAGCCAGGACTGTTCCTGCCTCTACAGGCTCTGAGGTGACAGCACTGGTGGGAAAGAGCTCTTAGCAGTGTTCTTGGGATTGAGGTAATGAGGATTTCCCTAGTGTTTAGGGTAACTAGGAGGCCTGAAGAGCCTGTTACAGAAGAAAAGCCCAGAAATACTCCAAGTGTAGATGGTCAGGTGAGAGAAACTGAGGCAGTTGCCCAGAGATGGTGTGTTGGAGCTGGCCCCCCTCCCTCCTGGCCGCACCCCCGAGGCCTGGGCTGTTAGCGCTTTACCAGCCAGCTCCTTCTCTCGTCCTGCCTTCATGCAATTTCCCAGGACATTTCTTGTGTCCTTTGGGAGTGGAGTCATGTGAGTCTTGAAAGAAACTGGTGAAAAACAGACTCTGACCTGAAGGCAGGGCAGGTGGGGAGGCCCTGTGCTTCTGGGTTTCTGTGGGGGCTGTGTGGGAAGGAGCCTGGGAAGGGCCCACCTCCTGTTTTTGGTGGCTGTGATTGCCCCACCCGGGGTGGGATTTGGGGGGCCTGGAAAGATGCCTGGCTCCCCTCTAGTGCATGCCAGTAATTATTCCCTAGCCACTCTTGGAGTGGGCTGCATGTGAACTCCTGCAAGCTTGTTCTAGCTCTACCCCTTTATTCTCGAAACAGTATTTGATGTGGGAAGGAAAGCTGGGAGAAAGGGAGCCTAAGAAAAACAGAAACGAAAAACAATAGATGTTCCATGTGGTCTCAGTCAACTGGAGGATTTGGGGAAATTTTTGTCAGAATTTCCATGTGTCATCTTCTCAGAAGCCACAAAAGAAAAAGGAGGTTATCTTGCTCCCAACAGGCCGTAGGAATAATAAGTGAAGTGACTGTAGAGGCTTAGTCTTGCCTTGGCAGCTTCTGGCCTGCGAGCCCGTCACCTGAAGCATGGCCGCCCGGGAAAAGCCCTCTGCTCTCAGGACTCGGAGGAAGGAGGAAGGAGGAAGTCAGCTGGAGGAGGCCCAGCAGCAGGGCCCTAGAGTCCTGCGTCCAGATAGCCCATTTCTCTGAGTGCTCTTAACTGGGCATACATTCCTCTCTCAAGCTTACAGCCTAGTGAGAAGAAAAAAATGTGTTGAGAGTCATCTCGTTAAGATGGAGGTCATTAAAATGTAGTCTATCAAGGGAAATGGGGTATCCCAGTCGGGGGGCTAAGCCAGACAGGATTTCTGGGGATAGCGTAGCTGAATCACCACCTGAGGTCAACACTGGGGGCTTCCTGGCCCGGATAGCTGTGAGTGCTGGTGCTCAGGCCCGGACCCCAAGCACCAAGTTGCCACAGCCCCATCTGCACATCGCCTCCCAGCCTCCTGTCTTCTCTCTGGTTTCCTCCCATGACAGTTTGACTTTGGGGACACCATGGTCCACCAGGCCATCCACACCATCGAGTACTGCCTGGGCTGCATCTCGAACACCGCCTCCTACCTGCGGCTCTGGGCCCTCAGCCTGGCACATGCACGTGAGTGTATTTCTCTCCGGTGGGAAATTACAGGTTTCCCCTTCTCTGGGCACTCTCCCCGATGTGGGGCTTAAGTAGAGTGGAAATAACATAGAGGTCTGGAACTACTCAGACTCCTGAATCCTGGGAGAGAGACGTCCAAACGGGAGGACCAGCACTTTGCCACCTGAGCTATGCACAGGAGTCCCTGCAGGAAGCCGGGGTGCAGCAAACACTTGGGTGAGGGATGGCAGAGCAAAGTGGTAGGCCCACGGCACCTCTTGCCACGCTGAACCAGATGTCCTGTCTCTCTGCATTCCCCAGAGCTGTCTGAGGTGCTTTGGACCATGGTGATCCACATCGGCCTCAGCGTGAAGAGCTTGGCGGGAGGTCTGGCGCTGTTCTTCATATTTGCTGCCTTTGCCACCTTGACCGTGGCCATCCTCCTGATCATGGAGGGCCTCTCGGCCTTCCTCCATGCACTGCGATTACACTGGTGAGCGGCAGCAAGTTTGGGGGGCTGGGATGTGTCCTTTGCTGCACAGAGGGCAGCTTTACTCTGGTACAGAATCCAGAGACACTAGGAAGTGTCTGCTTTCATTCACATCATCGTGCCCAAGGACCTACATTAGGAGTGAGCATCAGGAAATGTCCACAGAAAAGCACAGCTCACTTTTCAGAGCCTCCAACAGAGAATTCTCTGGTGGGTGTTGTCAGATTCCCTCTCCCTGCCTTTAGCTTTCTTCACTGCTCTGATTATGGCTTAAAAGCCCTGCTGAGGTTGTTGGTTTGTTTGGTTTTTGTTTTGTTTTGTTTTGTTGCTCTGGCATAAACTTTCTCCTGTCTTCAGAGCGATGGAAGCAACTCTGGAATAGATTTGCAGTCCCGGAAGGTGCTAGAGCACACTGTACCCCAGTTTTGTCCCCCTCGTTCTGTCACTGTGCCAGTGTCTTTGTGTAGGAGCCCAGGCAGCCCCATGTGGGTAGGGGGGTTCCTGCTTCTACCGTGTGTAGCCCAGCACCCTGAAGCGGCTTCTTCAGAAGGGCAGGTTTGGATTTGTTTTCCTTAAAGTGGTTGGTGGCTTTTAATGGCTCTGTCTGGAGCGAGCTAGCTCAGTCTCAGGGAGTGGGAGAGGTGGAGTCTGGTCCAGGCAGTGACCCTGTGACCTCAAGGTAGGGTTGCCAGGTTTGGCAAGTACAGTTACAGGACACCCAGTGAAATTTGAATTTCAGATAAACAATTTCTTTTTGTAGTATAAGTATTTCCCAAATGTACATGGGATATACTCACACTAAACACTAGGCATCCTGTACTTCATCTGGTTTCCCTACCCCAAGCTCTCCCTCTTTTGAGTCTCTACTTCGTCCTTTATGTTACAATTCTCCCTCTCTTTGCGTCTCAAACCCCAATGGCTGTGGAAGCTCTGGGCCCTGTCCCTAGAGAAACACATCCACCAGCAGCTTTACCCATTGAGGGGTCACAAACTCAGGGACCCTAACCTTAGGAACTCCTAGACGAGAGGGACTATGGTGCTAATGATTTCAAGATCAGAGCGTGTATGGAATGTCTCATGACATCAGTTTTCTAACCCTGAACCCGAGGATCCTCTTCCCCATTCTCCTTATCTTTGGTTTTCCTCCTGACTTGGTTATGCCGAGCCCTCTCCAAGATTCCTCTGTTTGCTGTTCTAAATGACAGGGGAACTTGAGGCATGGCAGAGCAGGGCGTAACTGGGACTTGCTCTTCCCTCAAAAGCTCCTTTAAAATAACCCCTCCTCTGGCTGGCTTTCCTCCTCCTTGCTGCCCTCCTCCCCACCCAGCTGTTGTTTATTTACTGTCCAGCCAGGAGGTCAGGGGCACTGTGTGGCTCGGACTGCTGGCCCGCTGCCCCGTTCTCAGCTTATCAGCACGCTCTCTCCCCAGCACACTTCCTCAGCCGCTCGGTATGAGGGAATGTCTGTGTAGCCAGCCTGTGGTGACTCACTGTCTCTTCCTTCCTTTCCTAGTCACTTCTCTGTCTCCTGAGCCCTGGGCTTGAGGGGCCAGTTGCCACCCCACCTGAATTCCAGCCCAAGAGGGGAGCCTGTCACCTCCTCCCTTGGGTGGGCTGGGAGCAGTCACGGTGCTGGATCAGAACTGTCAGAGCAGTGAGCCAAGCACACCGTCGTCACCTGAGCCTGGGCCTAATCTCCAGAGTGAGCAGAGGCTGCTTGGGAGGCCATGTTTTATTGTGGCCAGAAGGATTATTTCTCCCTCGGGCTTACCTGTGGCCTTCAAGTGAAGGTGTCTTCCCACGGCCCCATGAGTGAACCCAAGGACCTGATGAGTGACAAGGGAGCAGGGTTCAAATTAGGCCCACCTGGGTTCAAATTCCAGCTCTGCTGTCACTGGCTGGGTGACCCTGAGGAGAGCACTTACCTTTCTGGACTCACTTTCAGGTGGGGAGAGGATGGTATCCACGTAACATGGTCGCCATGATAAATAGGAAATAATGCGCACACCAGGTGCCTGTCACAGTGGCCGGGCTCATCAGAAACTGACGGTTGAGTGCAGATTGCTTAGAAGTGGGCTGCCCTGTGGAGAGGGCATCTTGGCGGCAGTCCCTTGCAAAGAAACTGCTTTTAGTGTTTCGAGAGGGGAGCCCCTCCCCCAAGAGAGGCACATGCTCATCAGACAACCTTGTGGGTTGTGGAGGGATCTCAGAGAAGAGAAACACGAAACTCCTTTGTCCAGCTTTCAGAATCCCCTTGTTGGGAGGCCCATTTGGAGCATCGCCCTGACTGAAAGGGGGTGAATGAAACAGGTGCTTGTGCTCCCCCTCCTGGCCAGATGTGGATGTGAGGCAGGGATTCAGGGCGTTCTAGTCCCTGTCCCCACCATTGCTGGGTTGCAGGAATTCTGAGTTGTGGTCCTCTTATGAGGCTGGGGACAGCGGGTCCTGCCAAAAATGGCTGTGGGACATTGCTGTCCACATGCTGTGACACATTTTTCCTGGGATCCAGCCTGGACGTCCTCTTAACTGTCCCTTTATCCTTGGCTGTCAGCTGGGGTTTCCTGATCCTGATATAAGGGCTGCCCCATTACAAAAGTTCTGGATGTCTTCAGTGGGGACAAGAACAACAATATCATAAACCACTAGTGTGAGATTCATGTAGGGTCTTAAGGAGGTGGGTGATATATTTGAAAACAAGAGTGAACAGGTTACTGTCCCAGCCTGTTCATCCCGTGTCCTTCTGAGTTACAGGTTTCTCTCTTTTGCCTACTGTCATAGGTGTCTTTCCTTGTGCAGGAAAGGCAAAGGCAGGGATAGGATTTGTCAGTTTGTGGACACCAAACTGACTTCAGTAGAAAGACTGCTGCCCCCTGGCCCATGCCACTTTCAGGAACCAAATCCCTTCTTACTGAGCAGATCCACACGTGTGTCCATGTGCACACGTGTGCACTCACAGATTTGTTGGAGGACAAAGGAAGGTGGGGACCAGGCTGTCGTAAAGAGTGGAGTGGCGTGCACAGGACACCACGGGGCGGTTGCAGGAGAAGCTGGCCTGGAAGTGAGCACACCTGGAGTGTAGTTCCTGGCTGCCATCATTGCCCTGGCATGGGGGCCATCAGACAGATGTATGCTCCAGGCCCTGTGCTGCTCAGAGAGCGGCAGAAAGGGCCTGAGAAGTAGCTCAGCCCAGGATCATCTTTCTAAAACAGCCTCTTTCCACTCACATGCCCGCCAGGAAAAGGAAAGAGACCCAGGACTCCTTTCCCCTTCCTTCGCTCAAGGAAACGAGGTTTCCTGTTACATAGCAGTGCCGAGCGCTCTGGCAACTCCCCTTTACCCTTCGGGTCATGGGGTGGCCTCTGCCAGGTACTGCATCAGGGAGGGAAGGGGTGTCTGAGGAACCCATCTGACTTCCGGAGGCCTGGCCTCCTCACAGCTGTGGAATTCTAGAGGTGGCTTGGGCCATGGCAGGCCCCTGGAGGCTCCCTGAGTAGTGTAGCAGGCTCCTAAAATAAGAGGAACTTGCAGGGCTGTGAGCAGGGCCCTCTAGGCCCCCGAGCAAAGAACTTTATGTTTGTACTTTCTCAGGAAGCACTCATTTCCCTGACTGGGAGGGAGAAAAGGGTGGGGAGCCCGATAGGGAGATTGCTTTCCAGCTTTGTTCTGGGAGGTTGGAGTCAGTGAGGCTGAGAAGGGGCGGAAAGTCAGGCTGACCCCGAGGTGCCCCAGGGTGTCCGTGGTGATGGCCACCTGAACCCTCTAACCACAGGCAGTGGCTCTAAGTAGAGGGAGTATCAGGCCGTGTGTCCCAGGGACCGCCTGTGTGCTCACACAGCAGAATTCATCCACCTGCATCCCAGACCTGTGGTGCCCTTCCTTCCCACTGGGCCCCCTGGGTAGGTAAGGCACACACAGGAATGCCAGAAGGATGGTGATCCCACGGGCATCGGAAAACTTCCTGAAGCTCCTATTCCATTCTTCCAGTTTGGAATTTGAATTGTTTGTGTGATTAGCCAGCCATGGGGTCAGAGTTCTGCGCCCCTCGTAGACCCTAAGGTGACTTGGCCACCGTCTCACCACATGTCGAACGCAAATGGGATATGTCGATCTCTTTCCAGTTGTTCAGAAATGCCCTTGCCATATGCAGACAGCCTGCTCAGCGTGAAGCATGCAGACCCGACAGCTGGGTGGGTGGGTGAAAAGCAGGAACCTACCCCATCCCCAATACCCCAATGGAGGCCTAAATAGCTGTAGCTTCTAGGATTTCTCAGGGGGTTGGGACAGGGGAACAAGTCCAGATCCCAGTTTGAAATTGCTCTTGCCAGGAATCCTGTGACTTCAGTGTGAAGCCCCCTCCCCCAGGTCCTATTTTCCCTTGGCCCGGGGAACCCTCCAGATTCTGGGAGGCTTTGGGATCTTGGCCCAGCCCCTGGAATGTGGGGCTGGGAGAAGAAGGCCGCCTGTTCTTAACGCCCCCGCAGAAAATTCTGTTCACCTCTTCTCCCCAGGGGTTGCAGCCAGCAGCTCTGCAGTGTCCTCAGCCAGCACTGCTGGGCTGAAGGGGCCTCTGAGGACCTCTGAGGGCCACTATCAGACCGTCCCTGATGCACACAGTCCTTCCTGTGCAGGCCTCTGGGCTTGGAGGCAGGACAGAATCCCGCCCTAGGTCCCAGCCTCCAGCCCCCAGCCCCGCCTGTCCTTTGCAGGGCTTCTGCTGGTGCCCCCAGGGTCACACAGGCTTCGTGGAAACTATTCCTCAGGGCAGTTCTCCTTGGCTTTTTTATCCTCTGATTCATGCATTTTTCTGCCCATATTTGGTGGTGATTTGGTTGCTGGGCTGCCCTCCAGGGAGTGTGCAGGGGGAAGTGTGGCCTGCAGCCTGGCTCTGCTTCCAGGAGGGCCGGCTTCCTGCCCCTTGGAGTTGGAGAGAGCCCCAGGGAGGCGGTCAGCGATGGCTGCTGGGCTGCCTGGGAAAGGAGGTGAAGCTCTGCTTTTCCTTTCAGCCCCTGAGAGAAGAATTCGTTCTCAGATGTTTTTGTCGTTGGAGAATATTTTTGCCATTACTTGGAGAAGACTCCCCCACCCCACCCCACCCCCGCAACTCCTGGGAATTTCCTCCCCAAAGCCTCCCGCCTTCACTCACAACCCTCCCTTCTCCTTCCTCCTGCAAGAAAAGAAGCAAACTAGGGCACTTGCCCGAGTCCCTGGCACTGAGCTCTGCCACCCAGGGGCTTCCCTGAGAGGTCTGCCGCGAGCCCCTAAGCCCTGGCCAGGAGCTGGTGTCTAGTCTCATTGCCCCCAGAGACTCAAAGCAGTGGCACTTTTGCACGTGGCTAGACAGTTTTGTGTAAACACACTCGGCTTAGCCGGAAGGACAAACCAGTGAGAAGGTACATGGCTCTCACTCCTGCCTTCCCAGAGTGCCTGGCTGAGGGCAGGCCCCGGCTTCAGAAGCAAGGCTTGTGTGCACTGTGGGAAGTAGGCTAAGGCCTGGGCTTGGTGGGTGGGCGGGCAGGTGGGCGGCAGAAGGCTGAGCTGTTTGCCCAGGCTCAGCTAGGAAAGTGAGGTCTCCGGGAGGAGGGTCAGAGCATCCTTTTAGCCCACTAGGAAATCCCAAAAGGATTCTGTGGAATGATGGCTTTCCTTTTCCCTTTTCCCAGGGTCGAGTTCCAGAATAAATTCTACAGCGGAACCGGTTTCAAGTTCCTACCCTTCTCCTTCGAGCACATTCGGGAAGGGAAGTTTGACGAGTGAGCCCGTCGTGGGGCTCTGTGCCGGCAGGCTGCCCTTCCCACTCCCTCCGCAGTGGTTAGCTGTGCTCCTCTTGCCTGTTGGTTGTGTTCCCTAGGTATCAGGGTATTTGTGTCATCCCCGCCACCCCTCCCCCAGCCACCTGTGAGTCATTTAGATAGATCCGTCCCTCCCTGGGTCCTCCGCCACCGCCAACTCCATGTGTAGTGTAGTGATTTTCTAGAGAGAAGCTGGGCTCTGGCTGTCACTCACACCCACTGGGCACTGGCCTTGCCCTCCCAGCCTCCGTCCAGCCAGAAACAACCCCTTCTCTGTCCCCTGGTGATGAACGAGTTTGTGCATTTTACATTTGAGCCCAAAGCCCACGGAAGGAGCGTCGCCACCATATACACCAGGACTTGGAGCCCCCTCTTCCTGCCACTCTAGTTACTGGTTGGGGGTAGGGGTGCCCTTTAACACACCCCACTCTTGTGTTAGCAGGGAGAGGGTCCAGGAGGTGGTGTTGCTGTCCTCTGCCCACCCCCTCTGGTCTTCAGAGCAGTTGTTAATCAGGAATTCAGCTGGACCTGACTGCTGCCGTGTGTGGCTTCTCCCTATCACTCCAAGGGTCCCCGGGGACCCCACACCACCTCCCTAATCCGAGCCCTCTCCTCCCTCCTAGAATCCTCTCCTTCTCCCTACCCGCTGTGTACCCAGCACAACAGCACAGCTGGGTCTCTGCGCAGAGGTCCTGGCTGCCTCCTGTGGCGGGATGCTTCTCAGGCCGAGCTGCGACCTGCCGCAAGCAGGACCTCTGGGCAGAGGCTTCGAACTGGTGCTCTTTCCTGGCGCAGACCCCAAGACATTCCCCTACCCCTAATCATGAGTCTCGAGGGCAGGACCATAGTCATCCAGGGTGGTTCTGCCAGCAGATCTGCCTTCTTTGCCCTCCAGTGCCCCTCTGCACTTCCACTGGGGACCCCGGTCAAGGGAGTGCGGTCCTGGTCCTGGGCAGTGAAGGTCGGTGCCATTTACAGTTTGTCACTGGGAGGCTGGGCCAGGGCTGCAGTGCACTGCTTGTGAGAGCTGCAGGGCCTTACCCTGTGGGCGGATGGGGAGCACCCCCAAGGGACCACCTCTCCGGTCACCCCCATTCTGGGCTGTGGCTTTCAGGGCCTTTAATCATGTGTTAACACAGCAGCCCGGGCTGCTTCATGAACTAAATTGAACCCTGGGCCCCCAGTGGTGGAGATAATCCCCTGAATTGGCCAGGGCCCTGTGCTCTTCCCACCCGGGCTTTTCTGAGTGAGTCACTTAGAGCCTCTCCTGGGTATGGGCCACCCGAGCTTCCCCGTGCGCTGGCCAGTGTGGCCCTGTGTTGAGCCCCCTCCCCTCTGGGCCCCGTGGTTTACATGTGACCTTTGCTCTGTTTACAGCAGGGTTTGAAGCAGAGCTCTTAGGAACCCTGCCCAAGGCCCTTCTGTTCACATATTCCTATGCTGAATAAAGTGTGTTTGGCTCTACCAGGGAGGCTGCCTGTCCTTGTGCCCACACCCCCTGTGTTGCTTGCCCTGCCCCTCCCCCAGCATGTCTGCTTCCCTGTGATCAGAGGCCACAGCTGCAGGCCGGACAGTTTGTGAAATTCTCACCTCTCAAGTTTCCCAGGCGCCTTCCCCTCCCTCGAGCCCAGCAGCTCCACAGATACCTCCGGTGGGGAGGGGACCTAGGGACCTGTCCTCCTTTTCCTTTCCCACTCTGCCCACCCATTGGGCAGGGGAAGAGGGGGCCTGGACAGCTGCCCACCCGCCTCTGCCTCTCCTACAAGTGTGCTTTCCAGGGCTTAGTAGCCTGGCCCTTCTGAGCCCTGATGCCCTTGGCCTTGGTGTAAGTGGAGGCTCTGCGTGGGGTTCCTCAGGGCAGCGGGAGGATGTGAGGTGCTGAAGCTGGCAGGCGGCTGAAGAGCCAGCGGGCAGGGCGGGCAGGGAGGGCAAGGTCTCCCTCCTAACTGCCGTGTCAGGCACCCACATTCTTCCGAAGTGCCTTCTTCCCTCCCCATTCCTCCTGGGACCTCCAGGACAGGCTGCGGAGGAATTCGAGCACCAGGCAAACAGCTGTTGCTCGGGAGGGGTGAGGCGGGTCGAGGAGGGGCAGGAACACCCTGTTTCGTGTTCCTCTTCCTCGAGCCCTCTCTTCCCTGACAGGCCACCTCCCCAGGAACAGGCCGAACAGGCCGGTGAGTGCGGCACCCGCACCTGGCCTCGCTGGTCGAGCCTTCATGGGGAGGAGCGCTTTCAGCCTCTTCTCCGTTACCCACTCAAAAGGACAGAGATTTGGAATCAGTGGAATGGAATTGAGAGTCCAGAAGTAAACAGATTGACTTTGTGGGAGATTGAACTTCCACAAAGGGGCCAGGACAGTTCAGTGTGGAAAGAACAGTCTTGAACAAGTGGTATTTGTACAACTGGGTATCCTCGTGCGAAAGAACACATTTGGATGGCAGCCCCCACCCCACACCGTATTTAAAATGAACTCAAAGTAGGCTACACTTTTTCTCAATGTAAAAGTTAAAAACTAAAATTCCTAGGGGAAATTATAGGAGAATGTTTTCGTGAGCTTGGGTTAGGGAATGATTTTTAGATACAACCCTAAAAGCAAAGCGACAACAAGATAAAAGAGGGGCACCGGGGGGCCAGTGGGTTAAGTGTCCGACTGTTGGTTTCAGAGCTCAGGTCCTGATCTCAGGGTCGGGAGATCAAGCCTGGCATTGGACTCAGCACTCGGCACAGCATCGTTTTGAGTTTATCTCCCTCTTCCTCTGCCCCAGTCCCACCTCCCACTCTCTCTCTCAAATAAATAAATCTTAACAAAAAAGAAAAGATAAGGGCCTTAGGGCCACCTGAGTGGCTCACTCGGTTGAGAGTCCCAAATCTTGATTTTGGCTTAGGTCATGATCTTAGAGTCTTGAGATCAAGCCCCACACTGGTCTCTGTGCTCAACGGAGTCTGCTTCTCCCCTTCCCCCCCTCCCTCTGCCTCTCCCCACGGCTGCATGTGCACAGGGTCTCTCTCTCTCTCTCTCTCTCAAATAAAATAGCTCTAAAAAAAAGATATGGGCCTTAGTCTTAACGAAGTTTTGTACTTTTTTTTTTTTAAGATTTTATTTATTTACTTGACAGACACAGCCAGAGAGGGAACACAAACAGGGAGTGGGAGAGGGAGAAGCAGGCTTGCCGCTGAGCAGGAGCCCGATGTGGGGCTCCATCCCAGGACCCTTGGATCAGGACCTGAGCTGAAGTCAGACGTCTAATCACCCAGGCACCCCTAAATACCTTAATTTAAAAGGTAAAATTAGGTGCGCCTGGGTGGCTCAGTGGGTTAAAGCCTCTGCCTTCGGCTCAGGTCATGATCTTAGGGTCCTGGGATCGAGCCCCACATCGGCTCTCTGCTCAGCGGGAAGCCTGCTTCCTCCTCTCTCTGCCTGCCTCTCTGCCTACATGTTATCTCTCTCTGTCAAATAAGTAAATAAAATCTTAAAAAACTTTAAAAAATTAAATAAAAGGTAAAATTAGGGAAGCCTAGGTGGCTCAGTGGCTTAAATGTCTGCCTTTGGCTCAGGTCATGATCCCAGGGTCCTGGGATGGAGCCCCACATCAGGCTCCTTGCTCAGCTTGGAGTCTGCTTTTCCTTCTCCCTCTTCCTCTGCCCCTCCCCCTGCTTGTGTGCACTCTCTGTCAAATAAATAACAATTTAAAAAAAAATTTTTTTTTTAAATCTTATAAAGTAAAAGTTAAAAAAAATTAACTTTAATTTAAAAAATGAAAGGATTTGAATAGACATTTCTAGGAAGAAAACAACACAAATGAACAATAAGCCCATGAAAATATTCTTAGTATCATTAGGGAAATACAAATCAAAACCATAAGAAGATCTGCCACATCAAACCCACCATGAAAGGCAGAAATAAAGGGAAAATTAAAAGCATGGACAAGGATGTGGAGGAATTGGAACGGCAGTGTGGGATGGGGGGATGGAAAATGGTACATGAACTCTGGGCAGTTTTTCAAAAC
Source organism: Mellivora capensis (assembly GCA_004024625.1). Classification (NCBI taxonomy): domain Eukaryota; kingdom Metazoa; phylum Chordata; class Mammalia; order Carnivora; family Mustelidae; genus Mellivora; species Mellivora capensis. The sequence goes on along the minus strand of PISX010009684.1, from coordinate 1,136 downwards.
ATTGAATCTAGGGGCTCCTAAGTGACTCAGTTAGTTGAGCGGCATGATCCCAGGGTCTTGGGATCGAGCCCCACATCCGGGCTCCCTGCTCAGCAGGAGGCCTGCTTCTCCCTCTCCCTCTGCTGCTCTCCCTGTTCATTCTCTCACTCAAAAAAAAAAAAAAAAAAAAAAAACTTAAAAAAAAAAAGCATAAAGGTAAAAAGCCAGATGCAAGACCTAATGTGTGATTCCTTTTGTGAAATGTCTGGAATGGGCTGCAGATCCATAGAGACAGAGAGTAGACGGGCAACCGTCTAGTTGCTCCCGTCTAGACTGGGCCCAATTAAAATTACATCAGTGACTGCTAGTAGGTATAGGGTTTCTTTTGGGGGATGATGAAGATATAAAATTAGATTATAGTGACAGTTGCACAACTCTGAATTTACTAAAAAACAAAACAAAACGCTGAATGAATGTTTATTTTTTTCATTTTTTTTTAAATTATTTATTTGTCAGAGAGGGAGAGAGAGCAAGCCCAGGCAGACAGAGTGGCAGGCAGAGGCAGAGGGAGAAGCAGGCTCCCTGCTGAGCAAGGAGCCCGATGTGGGACTCGATCCCAGGATCGCTGGGATCATGAACTGAGCCGAAGGCAGTCGCTTAACCAACTGAGCCACCCAGGTGTCCCTGAACGTTTATTTTTTTAAGATTTTTTTTTAAAATTTGACAGGGCACAAGCAGGGAGAGCGGCAGACAGAGGGAGAGGGAGAAGCAGGCTCCCCACTGAGCAAGGAGTCTGATGTGGGACTTGATGTGGGCTCAATCCCAGGACCCTGGGATCATGACCTGAGCCAAAGACAGACACTTAACTGACTGAGCCACCCAGGAGCCCCTGAATTGAACATTTAAATTGGTAAACTTAAGGTATGTATCAATAAAATGGGACAGGGGGTGAGAGGCCTAGGGCTTCCATGGGGAGAGATACCTCCCTTGCCCACTGGAAAAGACCTGGGTTGGCAGGTCATTGCCTAAGCGGAACTTTTGGGATCTAGTGGCCTTGAGCTGCCTCCAGCCCAGCCAGCTAAAGATGGACTGAGCAGGAACTGAGCCATGGAAGTGGGGCTGGGGGCGGGGGCGGGGGGAGTCCCAGGAGCCCTGGG
>PISX010009683.1:0-74618 GCA_004024625.1 Mellivora capensis | reverse complement strand
CTCTCTTTGAAATAAAGAAATAAAATCTTTAGGGGGAGCTCCTGGGTGCTCCAGGTTAAATGTCTGCCTTTGGCTCAGGTTATGGTCCCAGGGTCCTGGGATCAGGTGCTGTATCTGGCTCCCTGCTCAGCAAGGAGCCGGCTTCTCCCTCTCCCTCTGCCTCTCTCCCTGTTTATGCTCTCTCTCTCTCTCTCTCTCTCTGTCAAATAAAGAAATAAAATCTTTAAAAAAACAATCTTAAAAAAAAATTCCCTGGGATAGGATTGACAGATAAAATACAGGATGACGGTTAAATTTGGATTTTGGATAAACAACAAGTACTTTTTTAGTATGAGTATATCCCAAAACATTGCACCGTTTGACATTCGTATCTAACTGGCTGTCCTTTCATTTTGTTTGCTCCGTCTTGCCACCTTACCCCTGGACCATTTGGCTGGGCAGGGCCAGTCCTTAGCAGGTGAGGGAGGACAGGGAGGCCCCCTGCTGATGCTTGGCAGTGGGGGACTTATGGAGAAGCATCCAATGCAAAGTCGAAAGTGCCAGGTAAGAGGAGCTGGGCAGGATCCTGCTCCCCCCTCCCCCTCCCACCTTGCTCCCTCGGAGCTCTCCACGGTTTTTACCCCTTCTTTCCTCTTTGTGCTTATCCTGCCATGGACACGGGTTGCTTCCGCGCTGGGTTGTTGTGAAGTGTGCTATGAACATGGGCGTACGGAGAGCCCCATCGAGTCCCTGCTTTCAATGCCTTTGGGTAGATACCGGGAAGGAGGATTGTTGGAGCGGCGGTAATTCTGGGTTTGACTTCCGGAGCACGCGCTGTACTGTTCCATGACCTCTTTCTCTGGAATCTCTCCTTGGCACTGTTGATCTTTGTCGTCCCCCCCGCCCCGGTTGCTCCTTCTCTGCCTCTGCATCCTCCCTCTGTCCTTAAATACCACGGTCCCTCTTCTTCCGTCTCTGGTCGTGGCTGGCTCAGGCTCGCCTGTCCCTCCTGTGACCCAGGCAGCAGCCTCCTGGCGGGTCTCCACTTTCCCCAAATCACTCCTGTCCCATCCCAGGTGCCTGGACAGCCTCTATTGACCCCTGTCTCCTCTGCCACTGCCTGAAAGGTTTCCTTGTGTCTCTGGTTTTTATCCTTCTGTAAATATAAACATGTCAGGACAGCCTCTTGGCCTGGGCTGGGCCATCCCTCTCCCTCTCCTGCATCTGGCCTCCCTCACTAGAGGCAGCAGTGGGAACCTGGCCAGAGCTGGGGGTGGCAGGGGTGGTGGGCAGCTGCGGGCACAGGCTGTCCTAGCTCCCGGCAGCAGGTACACTGAGGGAGGCAGGGGGAGGGGAGCCTCATCCTTTGCTGGGGACCCCAAATCTTTCCTCCAACGTGGCCTGGGTGAGAAAAGGCAGGAGCCAACCCAGTGGGGGGCCTTTCCAGGCATCTGACTAAACAGCGTATTCTGACCCTGACACCCCAGGGAGGATGCAATAAATCCAGGCTCTTGCTGCGTGGACCCTCGGGAGCCTTGGGGGATGGGCTCCGCCCGTGGGACTCAGAGGCGAGACGTCCCAGGAATGCTCACTCTGCAGAAGGGCTTACTGGGTGCAGCGTTGGACAGTACATGGATAAACTGGTTTTTAAAAACGTCAATAGTTGTTTAGTTCATTGTCTATTAGCCAGCCGTGGCACGACCAGGCAGCTTCAAGCATGTTGTTTCTCTGGTTCTGTTTGATCAGGTAAGAAAGGAAATCGGTATCGAACAGAAGAGCAAACGAATGACAGGGCAGATGGTCCCCGAGGGGCTCGCAAGGTCAGAAAACGTCAGTCAAGGTTCGAATCCCCTGTATGACCTTTACTAGCTCAGCGTGACCTCAGGCAAATCCCAAGCCCTTTCTGGGTCTCAGTTTTCTCCTCTGAAAAATGGGTGCAAGGCTGCCTTCTTGTAGGAGTCCTTGCTGTGTGGGTACAGTGGGATGGTGTGTGCACATCGCAAGCCCAGGGTCAGTGGAAGCAGATCTGACGGTGCTTGCTCTTCTTCTATTTCGGGGGTCAGGGCTCTCCCTCCGAGGGAGCCATGGCTGTGTCAGATGCAGTCACACAGCCCATCCCCTGCCCTCCTGAAGCTAGGTGCAGGGGGAGGGATGGTTTAACCCAGCCATCATAATCAAGTATGATAGAATGTTCCAGAAAGCAGGCTGAAGAACTGAAGCAGCAGGCTCTGTCTGAAGGGACAGGAATTCTGGATTGGAATTTTACTCGAAAATCCCCTCTAGGGGCGCCTGGGTGGCTCAGTGGGTTAAAGCCTCTGCTTTCAGCTCAGGTCATGATCCCAGGGTCCTGGGATCGAGCCCCACATTGGGCTCTCTGCTCCGCGGAGAGCCTGCTTCCTCCTCTCTCTCCCTGCCTGCCTCTCTTGCCTACTTGTAATCTCTGTCTGTCAAATAAATAAATAAAATCTTAAAAAAAAATGATCTCTGCCTCTGCCTTCAGCTCGGGTCATGATCCCAGAGTCCTGGGATCGAGCCCTGCATCGGGCTCTCTGCTGGAGGGAGCCTGCTTTCTCCTCTCTCTTTGCCTGCCTCTCTGCCTACCTGTGATCTCTGTCTGTCAAATAAATAAATAAAATCTTTAAAAAGAAAAAAAAAGAAAAAAGAAAATCTCCTCTATCGTAAAGCACAAAACCCAGAGTAATCATCGGTGTAAGAAACCTATTTAGTACAACTCAATTAGGAAAAGTTAGACAATCTTTAGACAGCTTCCATTGCAAAACAAAACCCAAAAAACCCAATTTCTGACCACATAAAATAGCATCCACATGACACGTAAGTGATCTCTTGAACTCGCCAAGTTTCACACATCGGTCACATTTCATATAGTTTAAAAAAAGCTCTGCCTTTTGGGGTGCCTGGCTGGCTCAGTCGGTAGAGCATGGGACTCTTAATCTCAGGGTCATGAGTTCAAACACCACATTGGGCGTGGAGTCTACTTAAAAAAATAAAAAGAAAGAAAAGGAAAAAGAAAAGATCTATGTCTTACCAGTTAGGAGACCGTAGACTTTCAAGAAGTCCTACTAGATGTAAAAAAGAAAGAAGGAAGCAGGGAAGAAAGGAAGGAAGGAGCCAACCAGGGTGTCTTCCTGGAGGAGGTGACAGCCAGGGAAGCCTTGAGGAACAAATAGGAGTCGGTTAGGCAGAAGCTACAGGCAGGGGCATTCCGGGCATCAAAAGAACAGGGTGTTCAGAAGCCTGAAGGCTTGGGAGGTCCTGGTGATTTCCAACAACTGGCAAGAGTTCCTTACTGGCTGGAGGTGTAGAGGGGGAACCTGGGCCGGTTTAGCAGGCCTGGTGGGTCAAGCAAGAATTTTTTCTTTTTTTAAAGATTTTATTTATTTATTTATTTGACACAGAGAGAGAGACAACAAGCAAGAGAGGGAACACAAGTAGGGGGAGCGGGAGAGGGAGAAACAGGCTCCCCACTGAGCAGAGAGGCCGATGCGGGGCTCGATCTCAGGACCCTGAGATCATGACCTGAGCTGAAGGCAGACGCTTAACCCACTGAGCCACCCAGGCGCCCTGCGCTATATGCTTTAACTGTCCCAGACCCTCCTTCCTTAGTGTGGGGGGCAGTTCCAAACGCCACCCAGAACCCCCTCTGGTGAAGACATGCCTCCCCATATGCATGGAGGGGGGCTGCTTGCAGATGGCTGTCAGCTGTCAGACCCCTGCCGGGAAGTCACACCTCTTCCTGGGCCGCCCACAGGCCACCACTGATCCACGTGGGGACCTAATGGTTTGCTCGTCTCAGCCTGACTCGAGACCACTCTGCAGGGCTGCTGTAGCTCAGAGCTCCCCGTGGAAGCTTTTTCTTCCTGTTTCATCCACCCACCCACCCATCTAACCGTCTTTCCTTCCTCCCGTCTGTCCACCCATCCATGGATCCATCCCTCTGTCAGTTCTTCCTTCTTCCATCTGTCCGTTCAGCTGCCTTCTACTGATCTCTCCCTCCCTCCCCTTTTCCAGGAACGATTCTGGTCTCCTCTTCTATAAAATGGGATCATAACCATTCAGCCAAGTTTTAACGAGAGTTCTCTGGAAAAAATGCACGTAAGGTGCCTGGGTGAGTGCCTGTGTGTCACAAAGTGTACTTGCTGCCACCGGTGTCACCCGCTCCGGCCCGTCTCCGCCGTCGGACACCTGCCTGCCCATCCTCCATGCCGGGGAAGTCCGGGTGCTCCGGCCTCCAGGCTCCGCCGCTGCTCTCGGTGGCTGAGTCTACAGCCTCAGGGTCACAGAGCTGGACGCATGGCTTGGGCTCAGACCCTGTGGAGAAAGGAGGGACCAGGTGTCAGGGGCAAGGCGGAAGGGCTGAGGAGCGGGGGTCTGAGTTTTGTATCTGTTGCTGCTCCGCTGGGGCTCGGTCTTCTCATCTATAAGATGGGTTGGTGGAGGAAGATGGTCTCGATGACTTTTAAGCCAGCCTACATGCCTCCCTGTCCTGTGCCTGTGGCAGAGAGTTGTGTTCAATCCTGAGGCTCTTTCCTGCGGATCCGTTACCCCCTTAGGATGTTCCCACCCCCCACCAGGGACAGCGTCTCCCCCAGCTATCTCCAGTTAGTCAGAGGGGGCTCCTGAGATGACGCTGGTTGGTCATGCCTGCTCTGGCAAAGAAAAGCCCTCACTCAATAGGATGGGTCCTTGAGATCAAATTCAAGTGCCCAGCACCCACATTTGTAGGGTCTCTAATGGTGGGACTTCTGGCTACCTCTGCCCTGTATTTGGAGTTTCAGGGACCTCTGGGTGCCCTGGGATAGAGGAGAAACCAGGGCTTTAGGGTCCAGCAGACTGTGTCCTTGTCTGGACCTGTCGCTAACGGTTGCCCACCCTTTGTGGAAGGCAGCTTGTGGCTCAGTTTCCTCATCCGGAGGGTGGGTGTGATGATGCCTTTCAGAGCTTTGCGGAGGGCAAAGGAGCCCAGCGTGTGTGGTCCTTGGCCATTCTTGGCCATCTTTCTTGCTGTCTAGGTCAGGAGATATCAAGTCTTGGACTGAGCCCCCTGCTGTGGGAGGAGTGGGTACCCTCTTTTCTCTCCCGCTGCCTTTTACAGCTCCGTGAGAGCGGTCACCCCTATTCAAATCCCTGCAGAGTTTCCTTGTTGCCTGCAGGAAGAATACTGAGACTCTTGGCCCAGTCACCAAAGTCCCCCAGGATATTCCTTCTGTGCCTTGTGCCTGCTCCCGCAGGACTGTTGCATGAGACCCTCCCCCTTCATTCCTGCCCTGAGGCTGCCTGCCTCAAGACCTCACTATATTTCTTCCAGAAATCTCTGTCCACCCCCACCCATAGTGCCTCTCTCACGTGCATTTCATTTCACTGCACTGCCTTGCCATCTGGACTCCCTCACTCCTCTCTTCTCCCTCAAGACATCCCAGGCTCTGCTGAAACCAGGGAGGTGACAGGAGAGTGCCTGGAGGAGAGGCCTGGGGAGGTGGGTAGTGGTGGAGGAGAGGGGAGACCAGTGGAGGGATACATGGAGGGACGGACCAGACCCGCTAGTTCTTAACAGGCTCAATGGTGGCTTCAGGCGAGGCTGAGATGGGGTGGGGGAGTGGGACGTCAGATGCTTTTGGAAAGTGCCAAGTTAAGTAGATAGCTTGTCCTGGTTTGCTGGGGACAGTCCTACTTAACGCTGAGCCAGGGTGATTATGAGCAACACCCCCTTTCATTCTCCAAAGGGTCTGGCAGAGGGGAAGGTCAATGGTGTCCCTTTATCCCAACAGGGCTGTCTGCACCCGCTCACGCCCCCTCTCCTCCTGGCTACGGACCTGCAAACACTGCTCCAAGTTCTGGGACCCTGAAACATACACAATCTGGAGGAGCCTTCTTATGCATACAAAGTTGCCAGGGCCTCTGAACCAGGACAGCAGAAAATGGCCAAGGCAGAAATAAACACGCTTCATGAATAGATGAGTGCCAAGGGATTAGGTGGGCACATGCACATGTGCAAAAACACCGGGACACCGGAAAACTATGTGGCAGTCCCTTAAAAAAGAGAATCATAGAGCTCTCACGTGACCCAGCCATCCCATGCCTAGGCATATCCCCCAGGAAATAAAAATGTATGTCCGCCCAAAAGCTTATGAGCAGCATTATTTATAATAGTCAGGAGGTCAGAAGGTGGAAAAAACCAGATATCCACCAATGGACGAACAGAGAGAAACACACAAGATGTGGTGGAGACCTACAGTGGAATAGTATTCAGCCACGAAAACAAAGTTCTGACACCTGCTACAAGGTGGGGGGGGTCAACCTTGAAAACATTATAAGTCAAGACTCCAGTTGACAAAGACCACATGCTGTGCGAGTCCCTTTATATAAACTGCCTGGGATAGGTGAATCTATAGACAGAGGAAGCAGATTCGTGGTTGCCTGAGGCTGTGGGGGGAGTGGGGGGTGGAGGGACAGCTGGAAGATACGGATTTCTACTGGGGTGATGAGGATGTTCTAAAATGCTTTGTGGTGATGGTTGCGTAACACTGAATGTATTGGAAGTCGTTGACTTGTACCCATTAAATGGATGAATCCTAGGATATGTGAATTCTATCTCAATGGATTGTTGCCCCAAAATATCGCCGGGGCCCCTTGCTGAATTTTGATTGCGTGGGTGCTTATGGTCTTTGGCTCCGTTTCTTTCAGGGTAGACAATGTCTGGCCCTGCCACCGTGTGTGAGAACGTCATTGTGTCCACCATCCCCGCTCGCCCAGCTCCCCTCCCGGGCTGACGGAGGGACTCTGCTCTGCTGTACCTCATTTCAGCCTTGTATCTCCCCCCTTCCCCACCGTGAAGCCGAGGCGGCATCTATGACTCAGAGAAATGTCCTGACAAAATAAGCAGGCTGTGAAGGAGAAAAGCCAGATGTGGGGGTGGGTCCAGGGGGCTGATGCGAGCCTGGAGCAGGAGGAGGACCTGGTCTGAGGGTCAGTCCCATCCCGTGGCCAAGCATGCCGGGGGTCTCAGGAAAGACTGAAGGGTCTGCCTTCTTCACTGGGCAGGAGTCTCATGGAGGCTGAGGCCTCAACAGCTTGTGGAGGCCACAGGCAGAACCTCAGACCTTGAATCTGCAAACCCTGGGGATTTGGGATCAGCAGGCTGAAAGTGAAAGGCCAAGGATGAGTTTACTCTTTCTGTGGAAGTTTCTGACCCAAGAACTGGCTGGGCTTGACTTTGATGATGTGCTCAACTCTTATCCTGGCATCTCATACTGAGCCCCAATCTTTGTGTCACAGACTATAAGCCCTGATGCCCAGAGTCATAGACTGAACTGTGATCCAGGTGACATGGACTGAACCCTATCCTGGGGTCATGGACTGAGCTCCAACCCCAATATCAGAGACTGAGCTCTGATCCCAATATCACAGACTGAGCCCCATCCTGGTGTCATGGACTAAGCCCAATCCTAATATCATAGACTGAGTGCTGATCCTGGTGTCATAGACTGAGCTCTAATAATGATATCATAGATTGAGCCCCATCCTGGTGTCATAGACTGAGCTCCAGTCCCAGTATCAGAGACTGGGCCCCATCTTGATGTCAGGGACTGAGCCCCAGTCCCAGACTGAGCTCCATCCTGGTGTCATGGACAGAGCTCCAATTCCAATATCAGAGACTGAGCCCCATCTTGGTGTCTTAGACTGAGCTCTAATCCCAATATCATAGACTGAGCCCCATCCTGGTGTCATGGACTAAGCCCCAATCCTAATATCATAGACAGGTCCTGATCCTGGTGTCATAGACTGAGTTCCTATCCTAATGCCACAGGTTGAACTCTGATGCTGCTCACAGACTGAGCTCTGGCTCTGATGTTGCACAGTGAGCTCTGGTTTTGGTTGAAGATTCTCTCCCTCCAGGCATTATTTCCAGTGGCCTCTGGTCTTGCTGCCTAGTGTTCCCACCCATACCCCAACCTCAAGCTGTGTGGACCAAATTTGTTTTCTCTCCTCCTACTGTGTCCCTATAGCAGTGTGAATACACTATCTTCTCAGTGACCTGGCCAGAAACCTGGAGACCAGTCTTACCTGCTCACTACCCCTCAGGACACCAAGCCCTGTCAGTGTGACCTCCCGGACATTTCTCCATCCATCCTCTCTTCTTCTTTCCTCTGTCACTGTCTGAAATTCAGCTCCCATTATTTCCCTCCCTACACAACCACAATTCTTGTTGGGGTTTTCCCACAAACAATCATCAATCACAATTTTAACCCCCCTGTTGCACTGTGATTGGTTTACTTGTTCCCTTCTAGACCAGGAGTCCCATGGGCCAAATCTGGCTCAACATCTGATTTTATAAATAAGGCTTTATTAGCAGAAGTCATGCCCATTTGTGTATGCATGATCTATGGCGGATTTCATGCTATAACAACAGTATTCAGTAATTGCATCAGAGTATGTGACCCACAAAGCTGAAAATATTTATTTTCTAGCCCTTTTCAGAAAAAAGTTTTTTGACCCCTGTTCCAGACTATGTGGCCCATGAGGGAAAATACTGTGTCTCTCCCACTTTTACATCTCCAAGCCCCAAGTAGTAAAATCTTAGGTGTATTGATCATTTCCTTTATGTCTTGCCTACTGTTTAATCTGCCATATACTTTGCATTGTTCTATCCTTAAAACAACCCCCAAGTCCCCACTTTACAAAAGAAGAAACTGAGGCTTAGAGACTTGCCCCAAGATCACACCATACTGGTAAGAGGAAGATTTGGGATGTGAACCCAGGGGTTTCCAACTCCAAAGCAGGGGTTTATGACCACCAGGCTATCTTGTGGTAAGCTGATGACTGGACAGATGGGTGAATAAATGATTGGATGGATGGATGGATGGATGGATTAGCGGATGATTGTATGAGTGAGAGATTAAATTATTGGATAGATGGATAGATGGATGGATGATTAAATAGTTGGCTAATTAGCTGGCTGGCTGGATGAATGGATAGTTGTCTGGCTGGATGGTTGGATGAATGAATGGGTGGATGGCCAGATGGATAGATAGCTAGATGGGTAGATGCTTATATAAATGGATGGATGGATGCTGGGATGCCTGAATGAATGGATGCTTGGCTGGCTGGCTATTTGGATGGATGGATGCATAGATGGTTAGATGGATGAATGGTTCGATGGGTGGATGGTTGGATGGATGGATGGATGGGTAGATGGTTGGATGGATGGATGGATGGATGGGTGGATGGATGGATGGATGGATGCATTGATGGATGGATGGGTAGTTGGGATAGGTGGCGTGGCTGTGTTTAGAGGCAGTGAGGCATTAACTTCAGGAGATGGCATTCTGAGGGGATGAGGGGAAGATATGTAGATGGAAGGGAGGTAGAATAGAATCAGGGAAGATAGGCAAGAAGGAAACCAAGTTAAGACACAAAATGCATTCCTTACACATTCAGTGGAGGAACCTCACTGTAGGTCCCAACCACCCTCTCCTTAGCCTTGTTTGCTTCCTCAAATCCAATCCCGTCATTTTCCCAGGAAGTCGCATTAGGTGCCCAGATGGCCAGTTACAGAGCTTTAGTGGGGTACAAAAATGCCTCTTCCTATCTGCCTCCCCACCCCCAAGGACTAAAGACTGGAAGGACGTTGTTAGGAAAGACTCTGCTCCCCAGCACCATGCTTCACTCTGAGAAGCCTGGATTAAGGTCCCAGGCAGCCTCTTCCACCATCAGCCCCCGCAGCACCAGCCATAAAAGGGTGTAAGAGTCACTGCTAGTTCCCTCAGCTCACTCCCCTACTTGCCAGCCTGTGAATCAGTCTCAGTCTGCCTGGGCAAATAGACACTTCTCCTTAAATCTCGAGCCAAGTTCACTCTTGAAGATAGCCAGACGGTGTCCGGGGCCACAGGGTGTGGAGCCTCCTGGACATCCTTGTCCCTCTGTGCCTCCCACCTTTGCACAACCCTCCCCCACCCCAGTCAGGCCAGCCCACTGCTCAGCCTCAACAAGTCCTAGCCGCTGCCACCTGCATGAGTCAAGTACTGATCCAGGGTGGCAGTGGGTGTCTGTGAAGGAGGGAGACCAGTGAGAAGATTCCTTAGCTCATTCTTCCCGAGACTCCGTTTGAGGGCCGAATGGGTACCAGGCACCCTACTTGAGTCAGGAAGGAGATGGGAGTATCAGAGGCCCTGGAGGCTGGGTTGGGAAGAGAGGGTGGTGTGGAGATCGAGATGCAATAGCAGTGAGAATGATGAAAGCTGCTGTCCGGTGTTGAACCCTTGTGATGTTCAGAGAGGTTGAGTGACTTGCTCGAGTTCCCACAGCAAGCACATGCTGGAGGAACCAGGATTTAAGAACAGTTCTATTCCAAGGCTACCTTTGTGGTGTGTTCTGGCCAGTAAACAAAGTTGCCAGGGTGGGCGGCTGGAGGGCCTGGGGAGGGTTTTTAAATCCACCAGTGGATGGCAATACCAGAGAACTAGCTCATCAACCAAGGATGTCCAGGAGGCTCCACACCCTGTGGCCCCGGACACCGTCTGGCTATCTTCAAGAGTGAACTTGGCTCGAGATTTAAGGAGAAGTGTCTATTTGCCAAAGCAATTCACCCACACCTTGGGGGATGTATTATGAGGGCCTCTCCAGCCCCCATAGAGATAAACTGAGGCCCTAGGACCTAGGAGGGGGTTGCCACCAGACAATGTGTGTGTGTGTTCAAGGGAGGCATCTACCAGAACCCCTGGGAGTCTGCAACCTCCCTGAGCCTCCGTCCTGCAGCCATCCAGGAGCTAACAGCATTAGGAACCCCCAGGAAGTCACTGGGCTACCCAGAAGGAGTTCTGGGGTGGATTCTTTTTCTGCAAATTTTCCTCCTGAGACAAGGTCCTGGCTGAGCCTGGGGAGATGGTTCCTCTGAAGTGAGAGGGACCACAGAAGTCTGTGATGTTCTGTGGGTGCTGGGGGAGCTAGGGGTCATGGAATTTGGGGCTGGATCAGGCCAAGTCTGTGTTCCGGGCCAAGAAAAGGCTCCAGGCTGTCCAGGGAGCCCTGCCTGCTGGTCACTGCCCGCCCCCTTACCTCTCTTGAAGGCCCACCGCTTCAGCCACAGTTTGGAGAGGGCTGGCCAGGAGTGGTTGAGCGCCGAGTTAGCCATGGGGGCCCATGCGCGCGAGAGTGTGGGTGAACAGCAAAGGGAAGGAAGCCGGAGCTTGGCTGGGAATCCCTGCCAAGCTGGGGCTGCCAGCAGGAGGGGCGGAGACTCCTGCCAGGGGCTGCCAGATGCATCAGCTGATGGGAGCTTGGGGCTAGGGCAGGGGGGCTGGGGTTTTGGGTTGGGGGCCCAGGGACTCCAGACTGGGGGGAGGCCAAGCCCTTAGTACAACCCCCCACCCCTTCCTTGACCCATAAGCCTCTCACCCTGGCTGGACAAGACATTCCCAGGAGGAGCCAAAGACGGCAGTGTGAGTGGTGGTGACACTGGGGTCCTCAGAAAGCAAGTCTAGACTGGGTCCTGAGGTAAGCCCGTGCGTACCTGAATGTCCGAGTGTTTGTGTGTGTGTGTGTGCCATCGTCTGTGATTTTTTTGGGTTTGTGAGTTTGCACATAGAGGGTGTATTTTCATGTCTGTGAGTGTGTGTTTGAGAGCAAATCTTGAGTGCGAACTTGCCTATGTGGGGGTGAATATGAACACCTAGGTGGTCCCCCCACCAGTTTTATTGAGATATAATGAACACATGGCAGTATGTAAATTTAAGACATACAGCATGATCTCACTAACCTGTGCTGTGAAATGATCACCCCAAGTTTACTTAACACCCACCACCTCTTACAGATATGGAAAAAAAGATTCATCCCCAAAAAAGAAAAAAAAATCTTTTTTCCCCCTTGTGATAAGAACTCTTAGGCTCTACTCCCCTAGCAACTTCTCCCCTATACCACACAGAGGTGCCAACGCTAGCCACCACGCGATGCGTTATATCCCCAGGACTTATTTATCTCCAAACTGGACGTTTGTCCCTTTTGATCCTCTTCTTCCAGTTCCCCTCCTCCCTGACACCCTGTCCCTGGAAACCACAAATCTGGTCTCTTTATCCATGACTTTGGGTGCTGTTTGTAGATTCCACATTTAAGTGGGATCATACAGTATTTGTCTTTCTCTGTCTGACTCATTTCATGTAGCAGAACGCCCTCCAAGTCCATCCATGTTGTCGCAAATGGCAGGAGTTCCTTCCTTTTCCCAGATGAATCTTGTTAAATGGTCATTAAATATGTATGTATGTATATATATATATATACACGTCTGAATGCCCGTTGGCATCGCGGGGCTGGATCTACACGGCTCACCCGGGACGTGGGGGATCTATGTCCCATATCTGTGAGGGGTTCGGGTTCCTGCCTGGGTTTCTGTGTGTCTGTGGGGTTGTGCACCTGTGAGTTGGGTGTCTGGGCTGGGTGTGTGGTCGGGTGGGGGGGCGTCCCTGCGCGGGTCAGAGCCAGGCCATGCCAGCGCTGCCCCCTGGTGGCCAATCCTCTCTACTGCAGCCTCAGTCCCTGTGCTGAGAAATTCTGCTTTTGTTCCTGGCTGAAGCCCTCCTCTGCTCCCCAAATCCTTTCTGTGACGTCCCAGCCCCAAGCCGCTGTCCCTGGTGAGAGGATCAAGGCCTTCTCCTTCCTTGCATCCTGGCCCACCACCATCCCCTTGGAGGAGAAGGCTGTCACTCTTCCGTCTTCTGTGACCCTTCCCGAAGGGTTATCTGCAAGCCTACTATGGCAGCTGAAGCAAGGCTTTGGGATGGGGACAGGCTACGGGGACGGGGCAGGCTGACTGTATTTTCCAAGCTCCTGGGGTAGGCTGGGCTCTGTGTTCAGATTTCACATGCAAGGCCCGGGACAACCCTTTCACAGAGGAGAAAACAGGGCCAGAGTAGTGAAGTCCCTCGCCTGTGGCCCCACGGAGTGAGGGGAGCCAGGATCTGAACCCACTCCTGGCCGACACAGCCATGCTGTCATCCCCAGTGACAGTACTGAGCCCCAGCCTGTGTCCAGCCATGCATCACGTGCTGGGGGCCTGAGGGGACATGGGGAGCACTGCCCAGAGCAGACACATGGATGTGTGTGCAGCTGACATTCCCATGAAAAGCCTGCTTCTTCCAGGAAGCCCTCCCAAAGGGACTCCTAGCTGAGGGTAGCAAACCCACAGGTGGCGGAGAGTGGGGGCAGCTCTCCCTGGGCTGCACTTGCTTGGCAAGGACATTCTGCAGAACTGCAGGTGATCGGGTCAGCGGAACACTCTGGAGAATCAGCCCCCTGAGTGTGGCATTCAAGGCCTTCTCCCTATGCCCCCAGCCTGACTCATGAGCTCCACTCCCCCGGCCCCAGCTCTCCCCTCCCAGTTCTCCCCCTCCAGGCTGCTCCTGGGGCCGCCAGACCCTCAGGTGCACAAAGCCTCCCACTAGCTGTGTGGCCCTGGGGCTGGGCCGGAAGCAGGCCTGGGTGTGCCCGGCGCAGACCGCAGCCTTCCGGCCCCTCCGCGCCACCCCAGGCGGGCGGGTGTGAGGCTCCTCAAGGTGGGCCTCAGTGGGAGCCAGGGGGTGCCTTCTTGCGGCCAGAGCTCGACTTGGAGGGCTGCCCGGAGGAGGGCCCTCCTCAGGACCAGCTCTCAGACAGCAACCTTAGGAAGCAGTGTTTGTTGTGAAAGTCAAACACCTAAGCCCTAATCTACAGATTCTGCTTCAGGGAGCCTGGGGCGGGGGGTGGGGGGGAGCCCCAGGGACCCAGTTTAGGAAGCATGCCTGGGGACTGGGCACAGCGAGCACCCCCATTTGCCCCCTGGCAGGATCCCCCATGGAGGCTTTGGCTACAAGGAGCCCCATCTTCCTGTCTTGTGGGCTGCAGGCGTCACGGATCCCAGCCCCCCTGGGGTGACCTCTGGGGGTGCGCAGACCCCTGCAGACCAATCCCCAGGTCAAACAGTCTTGCCCGTCCACTCAGGGAGCAGGCTGGGCACCAGCTGGGGAGGAACTGTGGGTGGTCTGTCTGCTGCCCTGGGGACTCCCCCACCGCCCAGCCCCACCACCACTCTCTCTGTGGATCCCTCTGTCCCCCACACCCTTGTGATGGTGACTCACCAGAGGGAGGCTTGTCCTCGCTGCTGTGGGTCCCTGGCCCGACCACCAGCTCCTGCGGCCCCCAAGACCCGTGGCTAAGGTTTCCAGGAGCCCCAGGGGGAGCACTGGTGGGTCAGGGCCCTCGGGGGAACCGCAGGGTGACCTAACTCTGCCCCAACTTCCTCTTCCTCAACTGCCTGCCCGCCTGCTTGGCGTCTCTGTCGACCCCAGCTGTGGGCCGGGGCAGGGGGCCTGAGGACACAGCGCGGGCTGGGCTCCAGAAGCAGGGAGCCTCCCCCAGCGCTCAGCCCCGGACATGCAGGTGTCCTGAGAGGTGGGGCGGGGGTGGGGGGAACGGGGCGGGGAGCCTGGGCGCCCTCACCCCCACCCCAGCAGCTTCCTGTGGAACTGCCTGCCTGACGAAGAGGAACAAGGTGCCAGGGCCTCACCAGGGTCCACGGGGGCGCAGAGATGCGTGGGACATGCCAGCCGTGTGTATCTGCAGAGTCGCAGCTCTCA
The DNA here is from genome assembly GCA_004024625.1 of Mellivora capensis. NCBI lineage: Eukaryota > Metazoa > Chordata > Mammalia > Carnivora > Mustelidae > Mellivora > Mellivora capensis. Next base: position 60,018 of record PISX010009683.1, on the reverse strand, counting down.
GAGCCCTAGGAACCTGCATCGGCGTGTGTGTGGGTACACACACGAGTCCCCAAGGTGCTGCGGTAAATGTTGAATAATCACCTCTCTGCCTGCTCCCCTCCCCTGCCGCCCCAAAGAAGCCCTAATAGGTAACACTTGCCGACTCCTGGTCGTGCTTCCTGTGCAGAGACACGGGTCCCCCGGTGGGTGGGTGCGTGGATTCCTGTGAGTCCAGGTAGACGTGGGGGTATGCAGAGTGGCGTACCCGCAGAGACCTCCGGGGGCCCATGGGGCCCACCCAGGCTCCTTTACGCTCAGAGAAGGGTGGGCACACTCGCACTCAGGGGTGTGACGGCGACGTTCTGAATGGAGACACGAGGAATCACACACGGGCACTTGGGAGTGCACCCCGGGAGGCCAGAGAGGAGACACAGAAAGGGACAGCCAGCTGCCCCCCCACCCCACCGCACGCGGAGCCCATTGTAAGCGGGTCAGGAGTTTCGGGGGCCGGGTGTTAGATGCTGCCCGTCATAAACGTTCAATTACATAAACTTACAGTTGAATAAATCATGTCAAGAACGAAAGTAATAACCCCTTAAACCCAGCACCGTGTACTTAATGCCCCCAAACTGTATGCTTAGAGATGGTTCAAGTGGTAGATTTCATGTCGCGTCTGGTGGACTGTAATAAAATGAAGAAATTCGGCCCTCCCTAATTATTTTGCTTCGTTTTTTCTCCGTGTTCTTGAGGTTGTTTACGACTATTGTAGCTGACTGGGGGTGATACTGGACAGTGCATCCTTCCTAGCCCCGAGGTTGGTGACATCACGCTGGGACCCGGAAACGGGCCACCCTGAGAGGTAGTGACACGGTGGCAAATGCCACAGAAACATACAAACACAAGACACATGCAGGACACAAGGAGGCAGGGAAGGACGCAGATTCACGGGCACAAGCCATTCTGTAACCACTGGTTACTTGTTGCATGCAACACACATTTATTGAGCACCTACTATATACTGGGTCTTTTTGTAGAGGGGGTGGGATGGTGGTGAGCAGGGCGGACACAGCCCCCTGCTCTGGAGGGCTGGAGGCAGGTGTGAAGCAGGAAACAGACCCACCCTGTAATTAATTGCCATGAAAGGAAGCAAACCTTGTGATGTGACAGAGAGTGGGTGGGGTGGAGGCTGCGTTTGCCCCGGGGGTGGCGGTGGATGGCGAAGGCCCACGAGGAGCCAGGTGCGTAAATGAAGGTCTGGGACATTCCCTGGGACAGGAACTGCAGGAACAAAGGCTAGGGGGTAGGATTGAGCTTGGTGTGTTTCGGGGAATGCCTGCATGGTGGGAGTGAGGCTGGAGGGGGACAGTCCTAGAAGGTGAGTCTGGGGGCTCAGACCTGCAGGACCTTGGGGTCCAGATTGGAAGCGTGATTGATGGGCATCATTGGGGTGGGGGGTGCTTATGCAGGGAATGGAGGGGCAGAGGTGGGGACAAGATGGCACAGAGGGTGCAGAGCCCCAGAGACCCACCCAGACTCCATCACTTCATGGTGCCGGGAGGGCGGGTGGGTTTAAAGTCTTAAGCCCCGGGAGGTGCTGCTCTCTGTCCCCATCTCTCCCCTACCTCCATTTATCTCTGCCTCTTTTCCTGGGCTCCCCTGCCCGAATTTAAATTCTCTCAGGCCTCTTCCCTTCCCTGGCTCCCTGCTCTGCTCTCCCTCTGGCGGTCCGGTCACTAGGGAATCCTCTCCTCGCTCTCAGTATGGGCTTCCCTGGCCCTCTGCGCCAGACCCCGTCCTCACTGCTCTCCTCCCACTGCTGAGGTCCCGGTGGCTTCCTGAATGCTGACCGTGCAGCTGCGTACCCCTGGCTCTCCCCCAGGGACATTGCCCCCGCCTCAACTACCCTTTTTCTGCTTTCCTTGGTGGTAAAATATCCATAATGTAAGATTTACTATTCTAACCATTTCTTTCTTTTTTTTTTTAAGATTTTATTTATTTATTTGACAGACAGAGATCACAAGCAGGCAGAGAGGCAGGCAGAGAGAGAGGAGGAAGCAGGCTCCCCGCTGAGCAGAGAGTGATGCGGGGCTCGATCCCAGGACCCTGGGATCATGACCTGAGCCGAAGGCAGAGGCTTTAACCCACTGAGCCACCGAGAGACCCCTCTAACCATTTCTAAGTGCACAGCTCAGTGGCATGAAGCACAGTGACACTGTTTTATGCAACCGTCCCCACCATCCGTCCCCAGAACTTTGTCATCTCCCCAAGGTGTGACTCTGATTCCCCACCCCCTCCCCCTGGTGTCTACAATGGGACTCGCTGGGTCCCTGAATTTGCCATGTGGGTACCTCCTATGACTGGAGTCAAACAATTTCTGTCTTTTTGTGTCTGGTTTATTTCACTGAGCCAATACCCTCAAGGTTCATCCACATTGCAGCAGGTATCAGAATGCCTTTCTTTCTCCAGGCTGGATTACATTGCACTCTGTGGATGGACACATTTTGGTTACCCGTTCCTGTTGATGGTCACTTAGGCTGTTTTACACTTCTGGCCATCGTGAAGAATGATGCCATGAACATGTGTGTGCAAACACCTTTTGAAATCCCTCATTCAATCCCCTTTGGGTATATGATGCGGGAGAGTTTTGACCTCAGAGGGAATGAACCCATCCTGCTTTTGGTATCACTGAAGTGGCCACTAGAGGGAAGTGCTTCTCCACTGGCCAGCCCAAGACCACAGAGAGAAAAAAGCCTCAGAAAAACAGGCTGGGATTGCAACGCGGACTGCCTAAGGGCGGGGCCATGGCTTGAGTTAGCCAGGGACACCTGCCTGGGTTATGTCTACTTTTCCTTCTCTCACTTTTGATGGAGATGTGGTTGAGTGAGCTATTTGCTGTGCTGCAGGAAAAAGAATTTCCAGATGGGCTAAAGGGCAATTGTTAAAAAAAAACAAAAACCTCAGAGTAATACAAATTGTAGAAGGAATTTACAAGGCAATTTTTACACTTTGGGTTGAAAGCTTTTTACTTTTCTTTTCTTTTTTTTTTAAACTAAGAGGAAACTCAGAAGGCATGAATGACAAGACAGAAATATCTGAATATATATAAACTAACACAAATGTAGGGGGATATGTTATAAAAAGAACCAATGAGTAAGGATCATTTAGTTGTCTGTGAAGTGTTAGTACCTTCATATAGAAAGGATTTTTGTACATTGATAAGAAAAAGACAAATAACGTAAATAGAAAACTGAGAAATCACATGAGGGTGTATTTCTCGAAACCAAGAGCCAAAGAACATATGAAAATATAGTTCTCAGGAACCCAGAGAGTGTGAATTTCAGTAACAATGGCTGACACTTTACACCCAAGAGAGTGTCAACAACAACAGAAAAGACTGAGAATGTGTGTCTGCTTATCATCTTATTGTAGAAGAAATAAGAGGGGACATCAGAAAATTTGTGAAATTCTATATATTTAATTTATCTATGATTTCCAATATTTTCTAAGATTGAACTAAAATTTCCAAGCTGTCGGGACGCCTGGGCTGCTCAGTTGGTTGAGCGGCTGCCTTCAGCTCAGGTCATGATCCCGGCGTCATGGGATCGAGTCCCACATCGGGCTCCTTGCTCAGCAGGGAGCCTGCTTCTCCCTCTGCCTCTGCCTGCCACTCTGTCTGCCTGTGCTCACTCTCGCTGACAAATAAATAAATAAAATCTTTAAAAAAAAATTTCCAAGCTGTCGTCATAAAACACATAAAAAATATGATAAAAAACATGAAAAAATGATAACACTTATTGCTGACAGAGATGCAGAGAAAAGAGTAGTGACATGTATTGTTATACACAGATACATATATACACTGACTTGCAACAGGGTTACATCCAGATAAACCCATCTTAAGTTGAAAATATCATAAGTCAAGATGCATTTAATATACCTAAACCATCGGGCACCTGGGTGGCTCAGTTGTTGGGCGTCTCCCTTAGACTTGGATCATGATCCCAGGGTCCTGGGATCAAGCCCCATGTCAGGCTCCTTGTTCAGCATGGAGCCTGCTTCTCCCTCTCCCACTCCCCCTGCTTGTGTTCCCTCTCTCATTGTCTCTCTCTCTCTGTCAAATAAATGAATAAAATCTTAAAAAAATATATATATATATATACCTAAACTATCAAATAGCATGGTTTGGCTTAGCCTCCCTGAGACATACACAGAACACTTACATTAGCCTACACTGGGCGAAATCATCGAATGCAAACCTATCTTATAATAAGATGTTGAGTATCTCGTGTAATTTATTGAGTGCTGTACTGAATGTGAACCAGAATGGGTAACAGTGTATCCATTAACACTGTTGTGCAGCCAATAATATATCGACGGCCTAAGTTTCTGATCCCGTGGCTGGCAGGGAGCCTCAGCTCACGGCCACTGCCCAGCATCATGGCAGGATCATACCCTATATGGCCAGTATGGGAAAAGATTAAAATTCAAAAATCAAAGTACAGTCTTTACTGAAGGAATATCGCTTTCACACCATTGCATAGTCGAAAATCTGTAAGTCGAACCACGAAAGTCAGGGACTGTCTGTATTTAGAAAGTCTTCCTTGGGCTCCTGGGTGGTTCAGTGGGTTAAGCCTCTGCCTTTGGCTCAGGTCGTGGTCTCAGGGTCCTGGGATCGAGCCCCGCATCGGGCTCTCTGCTCAGGGGGGAGCCTGCTTCCCCCCTCCCTCTGCCTGCATCTCTGCCTACTTGTGATCTCTCTCTCTGTCAAACAAATAAATAAAACTTAAAAAAAAATAAGGAAGCTCTTCCTCTAATGCGTGCGCCGGTATGTGGTCACAGCCTTGGCAGCCCTGCTCTCTGGTCTCCCGTTTCAGAAGTGGAGCTTACACTCTAGGATCTGCTTACCTTTTCTCACGGCATTTCAGGAAAGACCCAAGCAGGAAAAATTTCCAGTAGGGCCTCATTTTCTGAGTACGGCCCTCCCTCTTCTTTCAGTGTTTAAAAATGAGATACGATTAACGAGAGTGAAATGCAATCCCTTGAGTGCACAGGTTTGTGAGTTTTGGCTAATCCATACACTCATGTGCCCCACGCCACAATCAAGATATAGAACGATTCCATCACCTCCCCAGATTTCCTCCTGCCCTTTTGTAGGCATCCTGTTTCTTTCCCTCTGGAACTTGCTGAATTTTTCTCTGTCCCTAGAGTTTTGTCCTTTCCAGAATGGCCTATTGGTGGGATCATCAGGTGTTTAGCCTTTGAATCTGACGTCGTCCATTCAGCATAATGCATTTGAGATATGTGTTTCTTTCTTTCTTTTGAGATTTTGTTTATTTATTTGACAGAGAGAAAGAGAGAGAGAGAGAGACAGCGATAGAGGGAACACAAGCAGGGGGAGTGGGAGACGGAGAAGCAGGCTCCCCGCTGAGCAGGGAGCCTGACGTGGGGCTCGATCCCAGGACCCTGGGATCATGACCTGAGCCGAAGGCAGAGGCTTAACCCACTGAGCCACCCAGGTGCCCCTGTGTCTGTCTTTCTTTCTTTCTTTCATCACTGTTATAAGGTATACCACTATTTGTCTAGCGACCCACTGCCGGTCCTTTAGACCATATGCATTTGGGGGCAATTATGAATATCACCACCATAAACAATTGTGCTGAGGTTTCTGTGAGAACACGAGTTTTTATTTCTCTCGGGAGAATATCTAGGAGGGGCGCTGCTGGGTCCTATGGGGAAGGTATGTTTAACTTGATGAGAATCATTTCAACTGTCTTCCAAAATGCTGTTAAAAATGCACTGATTTGTGAAAGAGAAGAAAGCTGAGGCAGAGGTTCCAGTGAACCTCTGGCTTGTGCTTCCTCCTGAGCCCGGAGGAACGGAAATAAGGAGAGCCAGAGGCTGGGGATATGGGTACAAACTGCTGGATGGTACACCTGCTTTCTAGAATGTGACTCAAGGACCCAGAATATCCATCACCATGTGATCGCCACACCCACCTTTGAGAGACCCACCTTGCTCTTACCAAAACAGTCCCTTTGGGTCCTTTGCCCTGGATCTGTGACTTTCAGGATGAATTCAGTTTTCATTTGTGGCCAAATGTAACACTCGAACCATAAATCCTCTCTTCTGCTGTGTTAGTGGAAGAAAAAATATAGTATTCCCACCAGCAATGATGGAGAACGCCCAGGGGGGCCCTATACTTACGTTGGCCATTCTAGCTGGTATAGCGTGGCATCTTTTCGTGGGAGGACCCCCATAACAACAGAGAACTGGGGTGGTTGCCACTGGGGCTCATGATATCCCAGATATCATGATGGAGAGTGGAGGCAGGAGTTGGGCAGGGCTAGGAGTGCAGGGCTCTGGGTCCAGCTCCCGATTCTGCCATTACCAAGTGTGCGAGCTGTCTGCCCTTGCAGCTCAGCCCTCTGTAATGGGCCCGGGTTCCCGTGACAGAGGCCGGTGATAAGACGTTTGATAAGACGATGCCGGTGATGGGCTTGGAACACAGTCTGGCCCAGGGCAGGCAGCAGCCAGACCTTCCCATGCTCCTTCCGCCATCCCCTTTGCAGCCTCAGGCTTTTGCCCCTGTATCACGCTTTGCTGGAACATTCTTCTGGTCTCCTTTCAACTGTGCAACTCTGTGTGTGCGTGTGCGTGCGTGTGTGTGTTTAAGCAACGAGGTAAGAGATGTTTATTGATGCCTTGAATCAGCTTGTATTTTTGGAGTCAAACAGCACCTACCCACATTACCAAAAAATAGACCTACACACATGCAGGAAATCATATGAGTTCTGTCCCTGGCACACGGCGAGGGTCAGGGCTGTTGTCAGATAATATATGGGCATCTGGAGCTCTTATGTTGTTCATTTTTCTCCTTTTAGTTTTTAAAAAAATTTAAAATTTTTATTATTTTTTTATTTTTATTTTTTTTTTTTTTTTAAAGATTTTACTTATTTGTCAGAGAGAGAGGGAGAGAGAGTGAGCGAGCACAGGCAGAGTGGCAGGCAGAGGCAGAGGGAGAAGCAGGCTCCCCGCCGAGCAAGGAGCCCGATGTGGGACTCGATCCCAGGACGCTGGGATCATGACCTGAGCCGAAGGCAGCCGCCCAACCAACTGAGCCACCCAGGCGTCCCTTTATTATTTTTTTAAAAGATTTTATTTATTTATTTGACAGACAGAGATCACAAGTAGGCATAGGAGCAGTAGAGGGAGAAGGGGAAGGAGGCTCTCTGCTGAGCAGAGAGCCCGACGCGGGGCTCGATCCCATGACCCCGAGATCATGACCTGAGCCGAAGGCAGACGCTTAACCCACTGAGCCACCCAGGTGCCCCATGCTTTTTTTTTTTTTTTTTTAGATTTACTTATTTATTTGAGAGAGAGGGAGGGAGAGAGCATGAGCATGTGAGCGGGCAGAGGGACAGAGGGAGAAGGAGAGAGACAACCTCAAGCAGACCCCCAGTTGAGTGTAGAACCCAACTTGAGGCTCGATCCCAGGGCCCCGAGATCATGACCTGAGCCGAAATCACAAGCTGGACGCTCAGCCGACTGAGCCAGCCAGGCACCCCTGGATCTCTTCTGCTTTTATTTGCTGGTGGTGGTAACCCTGCCTGGGAAGGACCCTTCGTGGGAAGGTCCCCAAGTCCCAAGTTCAGGCAGCAACACAAAGGGCAGGGAGGCTGGGCCTCCCTCTCCTGCCCACTCCTGTTGAGAGCCTAACTCTTCCCCTGCTGCTGAAACCCTAGAGAACCCACAGGGGATTTCAGAGGCTTGAACAGGAAAACCACATCTTAATATAACCCAGGAAACTAACGTTCTCATAACGAGATGCCCGCAGAAGCACAGCCTCGTGTCCTTCCGTACTGCCGGTTGTCGGATGCATCCCGGACTGGCTCTCAGGGCTGGTGGTGACCCACAAAGGGGGGTCACGACCCTCTGAGAACTTTCTATATGGCATATTTCTCTTATTTAATCATCATGGGCATCCAGGGAAATGGGTTCCCTTGGCCCCATTCTGCTGCTGAGAAAACTGAACCGTGGTGAAGTGCGGCTCTGTGCCACATGCCCGCCTACCCACCCTCCCGGCGCTGTGGTGAGCAGAAACCTTTAGAACATCTTCCTGGTTAAGGACATGTTGAGAGGGACGGCGTCTGGGCCGCTGCGTGGGCCACTGTGCCCGGGGCCATCCATGCACCTGTCTTGCTAGCCCTGCCTGTCTCTGCTAGTGACCGGGACTTGTGTGGCCGGTGACAGGGACAGCCTCTGCCCACCCCACACCCATGGGAGACACGTCAGGGGACACAGCGCCATTCCCCAGCCGTTCCCTTCCCATCCCTGCATTCTTTTTTCTTTTAATTCTTTATTTAAACTCAATTGAGTTAACATGTACTACATTACTAGTTACTAGGTAGAATGTAGTGATTCATGGGTTGTGTGAAAACCCAGCACTCATTACATCACGTGTCCTCCTTCATGCCCACCCCCCAGCCACCCCATCCCCCCAGCCACCTCCCCCCCAGCAACCCTCAGTGTTTCCTGGAGTTCAGCATCTCTTATGGTTCATCTCCTCTATTTTCATCTTACCTTCTTTTTCCTTCCCTTCCCCTATGTCCATATGTTTTGTTTCTTAAATTCCACATAGGAGTGAGATCATGTGCTATCTGTCTTCCTCCGACTGACTGATTTCGCTTAGCATAATGCCTTCTAGTTCCATCCAGGTCATTGCAAATGGCAAGATTTCATTCTTTCTGGTGGCTGCGTACTATTCCATTGTGTAAATATACCGCCTCTTCTTTATCCATCCGTCTGTCGATGGACATCTGGGCTCTCTCCATAGTTTGGCTCTTGCCACCATTGCATTCATCTTGTGGTTCCTCCAGCTTGAGGACTCCAGCCTTCCTGGAAAAGGCAGAGGCACCGTTGTCCTTCACCAGTGCCTTGTCACCCTTGACCCCCCAGTCTGGTGGCTTCTTCTTCCAGCCAAAGCTCCCTCTGGGGGCTTCTCTGGGGTGGGGTAGGGGTCATGCTCAGCTAGCTGCTAGGTGGGCTTCACAGAGGCTGGAGAGAGATGTTGCCAAAGGTTGCCTTCCAGTGATCTGGGTCATCACCAGTGAGAGGGAGCGACTCAACACCAAGGTCATCCAAGGCTCCTGCTGGGAAGAGCCAGGCTTATAACTCCTAGACTCTAATTCTGCCCTGGGCACTGCTGAGAAGGTTTCTTTTCTAGCCCATGGATCCTGTCTTGGCTAAGAGAGCAGAAGAGGGGATCACCTTTGTCCACCTGACGTATGAGCCATGAAGGGCTACTAGTAAGTGCCTGGTAATCACCCCCTCCCCCCACCCCCTGCAACCACGGAACCGGCTAGAACAGCAGCAGGCTGCCCGTGCGTGTCACAGTCAGATGAAACCCACCTCCTTGCACAAGAGCTCACATGCTTATCTGTTTGGGACCAGACACTGTGCCAGGGGTGGGTGGGAGGCCCTTGCAAAGCTCAGGTCCACCGGGAGACCGACCACCTGCGGGAGTATAAAGCGATACGGCTTGTGCTCTAGGGGGAGCCCAGGTGAACTTGGACTCGGAGTCCAGGAAGGCCTTCAGGAAGTGGTGCTCAACCCACACCTGAAGGATGGGTGAGGCTGGGGGACCCTGTGACAAGCACAGGGCTCTAGAAGGGACCGACAGGGATCCCGCTTGTCTGTAGCAAGGAGAGCCACAGTCGGGGGGTAGGATGGGGTGGGGTAGCCCTAACAAGGAAGCTGGAGACAGAGGCTGGTGTGTGCTGGGTCCCAAGACCTGGGGTTAGAAAGAGCTTTAGCTTTTGCTCCAAGGGCAATGAGGAACCACGAGAGGCTATAGGCAGGGGGAGGTGGCAAGGGCTGCTCTTTGTTTAGGGAAGATCCCTCTGCCTGGGTGGGGGCAGGGTGAAGGCGAGAATGGATACCGGGTACACTCTTGGAGGCTGGAAGGCTGGTTAGGGGGCCGTGCTGTTATCCGGGGAGACGGTGCTGGCTTAGCCCAGGCACGGGAGGGAGGCTGGGTGGGTGGCTTTGAAGGGGACTCAGAAGGCAGAATGAGCTTGACTTTGTGGAGACATGCGAGGTAGAGAGTGAGCAAGCTTCCTGACTCTCAGTCCGGTTCCCTAGATGGCAGGCCCTGGGGGAGGCTCCAGGGTCAATCCTTGCGATGGAGGGCCTCCGTGTCCGGGTGCAACCTCCCTGGGTTACAGAGAGGTTATGGGTGTAACCTCCCTGCCTGCTTCCCGCCATTTGCCCAGTTTCGTTTCCTGTGGCTGAGATTTTCCAGCAGCCCGCTGGTCCCCTGGAAGGAAGAGGGCTGGGAAGACGTTCTCCCACCCCAGCGGCTGGCCCACAAGCCAGAGGCTGCCCGGGGCTGACACTCTTCCTTTTCCTCCAGGGGAGCCTGTGTTGGGGCGGCTGGGAACCCCAGAGGAAGGGCAGGGTGTCTCAGCCATGGGGGCCTCTCTTCCCGTGCCCTCATGGACTCAGGGGTCAAGGAATCCCAGGTCCAAGTGGGGGGCTGGGGCATGCATGTTTGGGTTCTCTGGACACCTATGCACATGGCCTGGGTGCACATCTTGCCTGCCTGTTGGAGCGCGTGGAGTTCCAGGGAAGGGCCTGGAGGCGCCACCTGGGAGGCATCAGCTCCCTGTGGGTCCTCCTGTCTTCTTACTGGGGAGTTAATACCTTGTGGGGAAAGTGTGGGGAGAAGGTGGGGAGGGGAGTGCAAATATGTGGGTTCTCCTGAACTCAAGCCTGTGTCTGTGGAAGGCTCACTCCGAGGCTGCCGTGTTTGACTTCCTTGGCTGCACCCGCCCCACGCCCCCTGGAAATCTTTGACGCCTGCGGCCCCCCCAGGCTCTTCTCCCCACGTCAGGTCTGTGTCAGCAGCTGGCTGGGTTTGAGGTGTTGGGTCCACTCTGGTCTGTGTGCTCCTGGAGCGCGAGATCGGCTGTGTTTTTTTTCTTTTGAAGCTCCCACGGGATCCCCAGAGTCAAGCCCAGAGCCCCCCACGTACACAAGGTGCTCCACAGATGTTTGGGGACACGCCTCTAAGTGTGTGCAGACCTGGGGACCAGGAATGGAGGTGGGGGCAGTAGAGGGTGCTGGGGACCAAAGACGGGTCGCCTCCGTGTGTGTCACGTGTGTGCTCGCGCGTGCTGACCACGCTTGTATGTACGCCCACATGGGTGTGTCAGAGCGCATCTGTGAATGTGGGATCCCACGGGTGTCCCTGTGCCCCTGGGCTTCTCCGTGTGTGTGTTTGCAGGAGTATGAACGTATCCCTGCCTGTGTGCCTACCAATGTGCGAATGTGTGCTTAAGCATGTCTGCGTGTGTGCCAAACACACGTGTGCCCCCCACATGCCTGTGTATGCACCCACATACGTGTGTCCGAGAGCGTCCATGCACGGTGCCCACATGCCTTCAGATCTGGCCAGGCCTGATCCCAGGGATTTCCTGACACCCCGCCCACCCCCTCCCCGGGGCCCCCCCTGCAGTGCTGCTCTATTTCAAACTTAGAGAAGAGCTTGGCCCACAAAGACTCCCTTTCTTCTCCTAGCCTTGACCCCAGCCCCTCTGGCCTCCCCCCAAATCAAACGAGCCTTCAAAGAACCAGGATACAGTGGAGGAAATTCCTCCTGGCAGCTTCCGGGTCTCAGGGCTGTTGCCAGGGAGGACTCCAGAGCTTTCTCGAGTGGAAACAGCCTTCTTGGAAGGGGCCTCTGGCTCCCAGGGACAGTAGCTGAGACCACGCATGCTGGGATGTCTGGGGACTGGTTCTGCCAGCCGGACCCAGCACTGCGACTCCCTTGCCAAGCTCAGACACAGAACCAGGTGATAAACATGATCTATGGAACAGCTGGTGTGAGTTGGAAGCTTATGGCACCGAATTCTCAGCCCACTCTGAGGGGCGGTATCAGTAGGTTCCGGTTCCAGAGCTAGAGAGATCCAGAGGGGCGTGGTGTCACCCAAGCCTGGCTAACTCCAAGCCTGTGGTTCTCAAATGAGGGGCAGTTCCCCCACCCCCACCCCCACCTTGGGGGACATTTGTCCGTGTCTGAAGATATTTTTGAAGCCAGGGGGATGTGCTTCTGCGTTCTAGTGGGTGGATGGACGCCAGATACACTGCTAAGCATCCTATGAAGCACAGGATGGCCCCCGTCATCGAAGAGAAGGATACAGCCCCAAATGCTGACAGTGCCGAGGCTGAGAGACCCTTGTAAGGCATTTCGAACACCATGGGAGGCAGACAGGGTCCTGGAGCATGAGCTGAGTTTCGAGACATAAAAGGTGTCTCAGGTGCTAAAACTTGATGGATGGCTCAGAGCATGAGAACAGATGAGCAGCCAGGAGCCCATGGGAAGCTGCTCAACATCATTGTTCATCAGGAAAATGCAAATGAGGACCACCGCGAGGTACCAGCACACACCCACCAGAGCGGCCAACGTGGGAAATGCCAGTAACAGCCAATGTTAGCAAGATTATGGAGCCCTTGGAACCCTCCACTCTCGCTGGCAGAATGTTAGAGGGTCCGACCACGTCAAGCCAAGGTATAAAGTCACGGGGCCAGCCTGGGTTCCAGGCTGGATCTGATCAAGTAGAGAGAATCACTGTCCAGGCTCAAGACCAGGCGGCGTGGGGCCCATGGGGCTTCCCACTGGAAGAGGGAGCCTAGTTCAAATGCCACGATTCAGGATTTTCTGTCCTTGGTGGACATCAACATCCATTACAAGGTCAGTGGCTCTGGCTTCTTAAGAACTCTGCCCAGAGCATGGCTATTGTATAAAAAAGGAGTCACTGATGTCTGACCAGAGGTTTCTTGGGGGACGGCAGGACGGCGCTGAATTCTAGCCCTGTTCCCAGCCGGCGGGTGTGGGTGGCAGCAGGAGGGCGTCTGAGAACCTGAGGAAGATGGCAAGCCAGGGTCTTCCTGAGCCACACCCTGTAGAGGTTCCCATGACTGACACTTGCACCCTGACCCCATCTGAAGTCCAGGGAACATCCCAAAGTTCAGCCTCTAGGGCAGTAAACCTGGCTCCCACCTCTTTGAAGCCTCGTAACAATGGTTACATTTACTGAGCCTCGGCTGTGTGCCAGACCGGGCACTGGTCTAAGGTGCTATCCATGCTGTTGTACATCCTCTTCCAAAGTGGACCCCTTTCCCACTGCTCACCACCCTCCAGCCACACAGGCTGCCTTTCTCTTCTTCCGACAGATCTCCCTGACCTCAGGGCCTTTGCACTCGCTGCTACTTCTGTCGGCTGTTCTCTTCCCTCCCAGACTTTCCCAGCTGGGCCCTTCTCATTCCCCAGGCCTTGGGTCAAAGGGTACCTGCTCTCTGGAGTGGAAACACCCCCACCCATCGCTCACCCTCAGATCACTGGGCACTGGTCTCTTTATTACATTCAGGATGCTCATTGAGTTGACTCATTGTTTCTGCTTCCTCACGTCCTCAATGGTATGGGATATTATGTTTCACCAAACCAACAGGCAAGTAGCGCAGCTCATTTTATTTTATAAACTGTTGACACCTTTTTAAAAAGTCAGATTTTTCACGTGTCTCCTGGCCTTGTGTTGTTCATATTTTCATATGGATTTCTAAGATTTCTTATGGAAAAAGCATTCTTTGGCAAATACTCTTTTTTGTTGTTGTTGAAGATTTTATTTATTTGTCAGAGAGAGAGAGAGAGAGAGAGAGGCAGAAAGAGAGCACAAGCAGGGGGAGAGGCAGGCAGAGGAAAAAGCAGGCTCCCCGTTGACCAAGGAGCCTGATGTGGGACTTGATCCCAGGACCTTGGGAGAAGGTAGATGCCTAACCAACTGAGCCACCCAGGCATCCCAGCAAATACATTTCAAACATTCTTTTCTAGCTTTTCTTTTCTCTTTTAACAAAAAATTTTTGAAAGCTTTATATACTTAGGTCATCTCTATGCCCAATGTGGGGCTTGAACTCACAGCCCTGAGATCAAGACCTGAGCTGAGATCAAGAGTTGGACGCTTAACTGACTGAGCCACTCGGGCACCCCTCTTTTAATTTCTTAAAAGTAGTTTTGAGCCCCTAGAAGTTTAGATTTTTTATCTAGTCAAATATTTTAGTCTTTTCCTTTATTTATATTCTTGGTTAATATCCATCTTGTATTTCCTTCTAGTAGTGGGTTACTGCGGTGCTTTTAGATTTCACATTTTTGTCTGTCTGGAATTTATTTGGTTGTGAGGGATGATGGGAAGGCATGTCAGACTTCATTTTGCTTTTTTCAAATGATGACTGAGTTGTCCTAGGTCCGTTTATGGAATGAGTAGCCGTTTGCATTCTGATGTGAAGTTCTTCACTTATAAATACCAAATAATTATCTATATTTGGGTCTGTTTAAGAATTTTTTGTTCTTTTCTATAAATCATTTTTGTTATCTGCCCCGTAAGGACATCTTCATAATACTCTTCCCATCCAGGAATATTTATTTGGTTAGCTTTTTTTTTTTTAAGATTTTATTTATTTATTTGACAGACAGAGATCACAAGTAGGCAGAGAAGGATGCAGAGAGAGAGGAGGAAGCAGGCTCCCCCATGAGCAGAGAGCCCGATGCGGGGCTTGATCCCAGGGTCCTGGGATCATGACCTGAGCCGAAGGCAGATTCTTAACCGACTGAGCCACCCAGGTGCCCCTAACTTGCTACATTTTTACCATCAGGGCTGGATCGAGAGTTTATCAGAATAACTTTCTGACTTCTTTGGAGATGAACATGGCCTGTGTTTTCTTTCACTGGCTGATAGTGAATTTCATTTAAAAGACTTCCGGGGACGCCTGGGTGGCTCAGTTGGTTAAGCGGCTGCCTTTGGCTCAGGTCATGATCCCAGCGTCCTGGGATCGAGTCCCACATCGGGCTCCTTGCTCGGCAGGGAGCCTGCTTCTCTCTCTGCCTCTGCCTGCCACTCTGTCTGCCTGTGCTCTCTCTCTCGCTCTCTCTCTGACAAATAAATAAATAAAATCTTAAAAAAAAATAAAAGACTTCCGTACTCAGTAGAGTGCTGGCAAGTGGGGAAAAGGAAGCATTTGTCGGTTTCTGGGGTGTAAGTACACCTGCTGTGTGATCTCTCTGAGTGAGGTGTCAGGAGGAGATGCGCTCTATTCGGGCCAACACTGAGGTGCGCTCATTGATGTGACTTCTGAGGTCGTGGCAAATTATTAATTTAACACACACACGCATACAATAGATGGCATGTGCTGTGGGTCACCAAATATGCCTAGCGGGGTGTGTAGGAGGACCTTACAGTCAGGTACACCAGTGTTTTAGCAGCAAAAATGCATCACACGTTCTGGGTCATAAATACTATAAAGAGGCTTCTGTCACTTTGGGTCAAGTCGGCCGGCAACTTAGTTTTCGTGCCAAACTTTGCCCAAAACGTCAGAGCTTTTTTGTTTTCAGAATTATGGATGAGTCTATGAATTAGGATGAGTCTTGGGTTTTTATTTAGTACATTTGCCCTTGCTCTTGGACCTTTGCACTGACTTCTCCTTCTTCTTTGAATGCTCTTCCTCTAGAGACCCACACGACTCCGTCCCTCACTCCTTTCTGATCTCTGCTCAAGTGGTGCCACATCAGACAGGCCCTCTGGATCTTCCTATATAAAGTTTCACTCTCTAGACCACTGACTGGCAACATCTCTGTCTCTGGTTTATTTTACTCGATGGTGGTCATCCCAACCCGATGGACTTTGTATAGGTGAGTTACTCATTTTGTTTATTGTGTGTTTCCCTCCCCTGACGCATGAGAAAAGGGAGCTTTAACTGCTCTGTTTACCTCTGGATTCCCAGTCTTGGCACACAGTAGGTGCTCAGTAATATTTGCAGAATGAATGTACAAGGAAGGTGCCCTTTTAAAGTCGAGGTTATTGCATAATGGGGTCTAGAGAAGTGAAGGGACTCACTTCTCTAGACCCCATTCTGACATCCGAAGGAGTCGGAAATCACCCAGATAAGTGGTACAGTAGACTTGGACATGGACTTGCTGGTGCCCACCAAGGTCTCTCTCTCAGCTCTGTGGGTGCGTCCCCCCACCCCGCCCCCTCATGCTTTCCGACTGAGAGCTCACACCTGTGGCTTTCAGTACTGTCCTTGGTTCTGGGTGGCTCTCCCAGAGGTGAGCCAGAAGTGCCTAGAAGCCTCCCACCTCCTTACCTGTCATGACAGATGAGTGCAGAAGTTCAGACAGAACAGACTCTGAGACGCGATTCACACTGCAGGGGTCCCCATAGGATGCGGGCTCCTCTTTAATAAATCCTTGCATCCAAGTTCTTGGCTTGGAGTCTGCCTCTGGGAGAACCCACCCCACGGAATCACTGAATCCCCAGGGCCCAGCGAGTGCTGGTATGCAGTAGGTGCTTCATAAATGTTGGGCAAAGCCAGTTTTTCGCTCCACATACTCTCCCAGGGTCTGATCCTCTCTGCGGTGGTGTAGGGATGACTGTGTCTCCTGTCTTACCCTGGACTCTGATATCTATCTGCCTCCTGGATATTCCTCCTGGGTATTCCCCGCCGACTCAGCACATCTCCAAGCTCGACTCAACATCTTCCTTCACTTGACATGCTACAGATGGATGGGCAGGAACATGGAAAGAATTCGAGTTCTGACTCTGCTGAATTTAGGAGCCCGGGAGCCACCCAACATCAAAACTCCTCCTTCCAAGACATAACATGTCCCCTTAAGGTTTTTCTTTTTAATGAAACATAATTGTGTAAAATTAAGGTGTACGATATGTTGATTTGATACATTTATATAATGCAATATGATTACCACTGGTAGCGTCATGTTACATAATTATAATTATTATAATTTCTTTTTTGTGGTGAGAACAATTAAGATCTAATCTCGTAGCCGCCTTGAAGTTTATAACACGCATTGTTGACTATCACCACTATGTCGCAGATTAGATCTCCAGGCCTTATTTATATGCTAGTTGCAAGTTTGTACCCTTAAAACATCATCTCCCCAACTCCCCCGCCCACCCCTGGTAATCACCATCCTACTCTGTTTTTCTGAGTTCAGTCTTTTTAGATTCTTCGTAAGTGAGATCATAGAGTACTTGTTTCTTAAGATTTAAGCCACTGCCAGTTGGGGTTTCTAACACTTGGAGACGATAGTGTCTGAACTGATGCACGGCTCTGCTCTCAGCTTTCTTCTTCTTTTTTTAAATCAGAGTTGGGCTTTATTTATTTTTTAAAAGATATTATTTATTCATTTGAGGGAGAGAGGGAGACAGAGAGCACAAGCAGAGGGGAGGCAGAGGGAGACACAGACTTCCCCCCGCCCCCCAAGCTAAGCTGGGAGCCTGACATGGGGCTCAATTCCAGGACCTAGAGATCAGGACCTGAGCTGAAGGCAGAGGCTTAACCATCTTAATTAACCATCTGAGCCACTCAGGGGCCCCTGCCCTCAGCTTTCAAGCTCATTGGATATGCTAAAGAAGGATCTGCCGGCATGGCAATGGCAACGTTCCCAGGGACAGAGGTGAGCACCAGGCATTGTAGAAACAGAGAGAAACACTGCTCACCTAACCGAGCTGGGAGCCCCGGGGATGGTTGGGGGAAATCTCCCCAGAGGTTAGCATTAACTGGCAAAGAAGAATTAGTTGGGCTATAGGCAGGAGAGAGCAACTGCAAAGTTCTGAGTCTGGAAAACATTCATTGTGCTTGCCTCTTGCAGAGTCGGGAATGGCCAGAGAGGAAAAGAAGATTCTGAGGGGCATCTGGGTGGCTCTGCCAGTTAAGCGTCTGGCCTTCAGCTCCGGTCATTATCCCAGAGTCTTAGGATCGAGCCCTGCCTTGGGCTCCCTTGCTCAGCGGGGAGCCTGCTTCTCCCTCTCTCTCTGCCTGCTGCTCCTCCTGCTCCTGTGAGCGAGCTCTCTCTCTGTCAAATAAATAAATAAATGCAATTTTAAAAATAAATAAATAAGAATTCTGAGCTTGCCTGGAGCCTTGAAGGTCATGATAAGGTAAACTTAGCTTTTAGCCTGAGGGTGATGGAGAGCCATAGGAGGTTTCAGCTGGCGAGTGATGAGGTCAGAGCCCCTGTGGAGGAGGCCAATACCTTGACCATATTAAGACCAACACCTTAATATGATCTGCCACATGCATGTGAAGGATTTGGTTCAATGCCTGGCACGTAGGAAGCCTTCAATAATTTCAGAATGAGTGTACAGCCTGAGAAGAGACCAGGAAGGAAGATCAGGGCATGTGGTTAAGGATGCCTGCGTTCAGAATCTAACTTTCACCCTTGCTCCCTTGCCAGCTGTGTGAACTGCACTGCCGTGCTTCAGTTTCCCTGCCTGTAAGATAGGAACGACAACAGATCATCACGGCGTGCGCTGTGAATGGCATCTCAGTGTTACTAACTCTATGAGCGTGTCTGTGAGGGAGTCTCACCTCCTCGGCTGCCACCATACTCTTATTTACTTAGTAATTTTTTCTTCACCTGGGTTACTTAAATTGATTTCTGTCTTCATATTGTAGTAAAATATATGTAACATAACATTTACCATTTAAACCATGTTAGCTCTATAGTTCTGTGGCATTAAGCCACTCTTTTGTGGGAAAAGTTGTTCTAGGCAGAGGGCACAGTTCTGTGCAAAGGTCCTGGGGCAGCACTGAGTCAGGTGCATTGGAGGAATGGAGAGGAGGTTGTGTGGCTGCAGCAGAGTGAGCGAGGGAGAGACAGGGAGGAGAAGAGGGCAGGCAGGGCACAAGGGCAGGTCCTGCAGGGTCTTGTGGGCTGAGGACTCAAACGCCCTTGCTCCCCGAGGTGGGAGCCCTGGGAGGCTGTGAACAGAGAAAGGCAGGACCCCGGGGCGCCTGGGTGGCTCAGTGGGTTAAAGCCTCTGCCTTTGGCACAGGTCATGATCTCAGGGTCCTGGGATCGAGTCCTGCATTGGGCTCTCTGCTCATCAGGGAGCCTGCTTCCTCCTCTCTCTCTCTCTCTCTCTGCCTGCCTCTCTGTCTACTGTGATCTCTCTCTCTGTCAAATAAATAAATAAAAATCTTAAAAAAAAAAAAAAAAAAAAAAAAAGAAAGGCAGGACCCGACTTGGGTGCTCACAGGTGCCATCTGGTGGCTTCTATAGGGAGGACAACCCGCGGGATTCAGGAAACGCGGGTGGGGGTACCGGGTGTGGGGTTCGGTGGTATCTGTGCTAGTCCGGGTGAGCCATGATGGGGTGAACTAGGTTGGGGGCTGAGGAGTTGGTGAGAAGCGCTCAGTTTCTCGATGGATGTTGCAGGTAGAACCAATAGTTAGCCTCGGAAGGACTGGTGGGATCGACAACGTGACTTCAAGGATGGGGGTCCCCCGCAGCCTCATTTCCCATCTCCCCTTTGAGCCTGGCCGGTAGAACCCACACGTGTCCTCTCGTGCTCCACCTTGGAGGCCCCGTGCACCCTCCTCACTCGGTACGGCCCCCCTCTGCCCGGATCTGAGCGGCTTGTTGCCTGGATCCTCGTTGACCTCCTTGTCATTAGATGGTGGCGGAATTACTCCTATCAAAGAGGAGATGCTCCAGGTTCTCTTTCTCTGAACTAGTGGCGGCAGCGTTCACGGCGAAGCAAGCAGCCCTCAAGAGAACACCCCATTTGCCTTCTCCTCGATGCAAGACGGGCTGGCGTGGTCTGCCCTGCAATGTGTAGTGTTTTTATTCTTACCAGCTCCTGCTGTTTTATTTTGTCCACGGCACTCCCTGCTATCTCATTATCTTCATTGTTTCTCCCGCTCCCCCCGGCCAGCATGTGCATTGCTTGTTTTCTGCCACGAGACTGTCACAGCAAGGGCAGACAGCTTGTTTCACCGAAGGCCACACCCGCGATGCGGTGAGCGCGATAACCGCCTCCAGTTGACTTCCCAATCCCCGGAACCGAGGCATACGTAAGGCTGCCGGGCAAGGGGCGCCGAAGTGGTTCATCAGCGGACCCGGAGGTGGGGAGAAGACCCTGGATTACCTGTGGGATCCCCGTGTAATCAGGAATATCCTTAAACGTGAGGGAGAGAGGCAGCAGAGGAAAAACCAGAAACATGGTGGGGTGAGAAGGACTTGGACATTGTTGGCTTTGCAGATGGACGAATGATAGGAGCCAAGGCACGAAAGCAGCCTCCAGAAGTCGGGAAAGGCAAAGAAATGAATTTTCTCCTAGAACCTCCAGAAAGAAGAAGAACCTGCAGGAACCTTGATTTTTGCTTTAGCCAGATGGTTTTGGAGGTAGGAGGTAACTGTGAGATAATAAATGTGTTATTTTAAGCTACCAAGGGTATTGTAATTTGTTACAGTACTAATAGGGGGTGGATATACTCAGTTTGGGACCTAGTAGAAGCTCAATTAAAAAAAAAATTTTTTTTTTTTTTAAAGAGAGAGAGAGCCTGAGTCAGGGGCAGGGAGGGGCAGAGGAAGAGGGAGAGGGAGAGTCTTAAGCGGGTTCCACGCCCAGTACTGAGCCGGTCCTGGGTCTGGATCCCATGCCCTGAGCCAAAATTCAGGAGTCTGAAGCTTAACTGACTGAACCACCCAGGCACCCCTCAATCAGTATTTGTTAAATGAAGGGTCAGGAGGTGACTTCAGAACCCAGAACTGGAGACGGTTCAGTAAACCTTAAGTTAAGGGGCTGTCGGGCAGCCAGGAGTGGGGTGGGCTGGGGATCTCGGAGTTGATGGGGTTCACCTCTGAGTCAGCACTGGGCATGAGGGGGTGGAGTTCAAGGTCAGAGCTGGCAAATGCCCTCCCTGGGAACAGTTCAGAAACAGAAAAGGGGTTTCTTGATCACTCCCACCCCCAAACTACTGTCTTCCCTGCATCCCAGTGATGCCAGCTGGCTAAGGGGTCCCAAGGGTGTTCTTCTATTTTCTTTTTTAAAAATGACCTTAAAACTTAAGATAATTGTATTGTAAAAATTTTTAGAGTAGTTTGAGGTTTACAGAAAAATTGAGCAGAAAATACAGAGAATTCCTATACCCCCTTTTCTCCCTCTCCCCTCGATTTCCCATATTTTGAACATCTTGAATTAGGATGATAACATTTGTCACAACAAATGAGCCAACAATGATTCATTATTATTAACAAAGGTCCATAGTTTGCACAAGGTTTGTTCTTGACATTGTATCTTCTTCTTCTTTTTTTTGGTAATGATTTTATTTATTTGAGAGAGAGAGAGAGAGAGAACGGACACAGGAGCCACAGGAGGAGGGGCAGAGGGAGAGGGAAAAGTAGACTCCCTGCTGAGCAGAAAGCCTGACATGGGGCTCAATCCTGAGACCCTGAGATCATGACCCGAGCCAAACCAAGGCAGATGCTTAACTGACTGAGCCACCCAGATGCCCCTCTTCTTTGGGTTTTGACAAATGTATAAAGACATGAAGTCACCATTATAGTGTTGTACAGAATAGTTTTGGGGTGCCAGGGTGGCTCAGTGGGTTAAAGCCTCTGCCTTCAGCTCAGGTCATGAGCCCAGGGGTTTGTGATCTCTGTCTGGCAAATAAATAAATGAGTTTTTTTTTTTTTAAAGAACAGTTTCACTGCCCCCCAAGCCCCTGTGCTTCACCTGTTCATCCCTTCCTCCCTTGCCCTGAGCCCCTCTGCAACCACTGATCTTTTTACTCTCTCTGTAATTTCATTTTTTTTCAGAATGTCATATAGTTGGGATCGTACAGTCTGTAGTCTTTACAGAATTTTTTTTTCCACTAAGGAATATGCATTTAAGGACCCTCCTTTTAGGGTTTTGTTGTTGTCATTGCTTTAAAAAATCCTGGTTAAAAAAAGAAAAATAAAAAATCATAGTAAAATATAAAACTTGCCATTTTAACCGTTTTTAAACGTACAGTTTGATGACCTTAAATACATCACTATATTTGTGCAACCGTCACCGCTATCCATTTCCAGACCTTTCACCCCCAGCTTTACTGATATGTAATTGACAAGTAGAACTGTGTACATTTAAAGTATACAATGTGATTTTCTGACATAGGTACACTTTGTGAAATGATCACTACCCACACAGCCGTTTTCTCACAGAGCTACGTTTTTTTTGTTTTGTTCCTTTTTTTGGTGGCGAGAACACTTACATTTTACTCTCTTAGCAAACACCCAGAACTTTTTTTTTATTATCCCAAGCTAAAACTCTGTACAGTTAAACAACTACCCGTCATCCCCCTTCCACCGACAGCCCCGGTAACTTCTGATATACTCCTGTCCTGAATTTGACTACTGTCATACTTTGTACCGGTGCGATCATGCTCCATTTGTCCTTTTGTACCTCGCTTATTTCGTTCAGCATATCTTCACGTTTCATCCCTATTGTAGCAGGTGCCAGAGAGAGGCAGAGGCAGAGGCAGAGGGAGAAGCAGGCTCCCCACAGAGCAGGGAGCCTGATGTGGGGCTCCATCCCAGGACCCGAGTCAAAGGCAGACGCTTAACGACGGAGCCACCCAGGCGCCCATCATTCCTTTTTAGGGCTGGATACGACTACAAGCACGGATGCGCCAGTGTGTCTTATCCATTCATCCGTCAACGGACACTGGGTTGTTTCCACCTTTTTGGCAACTGTGAACAAGGCTGCTGTGAACCTTGGTTAAAACCATCTGCGTTCCTGCCTTCAAGTCTTTTGGGGTATATATCTTAGAGTGGGATTACTGGATCACACAGTAATCTTCTTGTCTCTTTGTATCCGATATTTAAACTGATGAATTTAACAGGCGGACACTGGCATCTACTTGTTATTTTCACTCACGTTTCTTTGGTGAGAAGTAAAACTGAACATTTGGCCCCTTGGCAGTTTTATTTTCTCTTGGAAAGAGTCCCTTAATACCACTTGCTTGTTATCTGGAAAGTGGAACCCTTATCAACTTGAGAACACCCTCTGTCTATTTAGGGTTCATATATAGATACGGACCCCTTTTGTGTCTTTTTTGTGGAATATATTTCCCCATTCTGCTGCTTATGTTTTCATTTTGGTCATTTCTTTTTGGATATGTAGACGTTTTTATTTTCACGAAGTGAAATCTGACGTTTTTGTTATTTTTTTTTGGTGATATCCTTAGCAAGTGTTTTCTCTTGGGAGATTGATATACACCCAATTTTATATTCATCCAGATTGTTCTAACAGGATAGAACAATCCAAGTTTAGCGAATTTTTAATGTGGCAAATTAGATTTAAACTCCGTTTTAGATCTAGCTTCTATTTATTATTTTTTAAAAAGATTTATTTATTTATTTGAGAGAGCACACACAAGCAGGGGGAGGGGCAGAGGGAGAGGGAGAGAGAGAACCCTCAAGCCCACTCACCGCTGAGTACAGAGCCCCACGGGGGTCTTGATCCCGGGACCCTTAGATCATGACCTGAGCCAAAATCAAGAATGCGATACTCAATCGACGGACCCACCCAGGTGCCCCTAGATCAAGCCTTTAAATACACTCATTGAAGACTTTATAGATTTCCTTCTCAAATTACCAAACAATTATCTCAGCCCCATTTATTGAATGACGGTATTGGAGAAAATTTTCCTTTCCAACTTGGACTGATTGCGAGACACTTTTAAGATCAATTATTTAAAAATGAGGTCTATTTCCAGGTTAGTCCTTCTTTTTTTTTTTTTTTTCGGGTTAGTCCTTCAGATACACTGATTCAACGGCCTGCCTCTACTTGTGCCTATTTGAATTCTGAGTTCATTTTAGCTTTTTAACATTTGGATATCCGAAAGTGTTATTGCCGTCCTGATTACCTTTTTTCTCCAGATTTTCTTCTTGGTGCTGATTTCATTATTTTTTCCATCAGTGGTTCCCAGCCAGGAGTTTGCGGTCGGGGCATACTTGGCAATGTCTGGAGACAATTTGGGTTGTCACACATGGTTCTGTGCTGTTGACATAGAGACCGGGAATGCCACCGAGCATCCTGCAGTGTGTAGGACAGCCCCCATGCCAAAGAATGATCTGGCTCTACATGTCCATCGTCCCAAGCTTGAGAAACCCTCCCCTCGACGAACTTCAGAATAATTTTCATATATTCTTTTATTTATAAATCTTGATATTAAATTGGATTTATATATATTTTGGGAGGCAGAGGGAATGCCCCACACAGTGTCCTGTTTTTAAGTTCTACTTTACATCTCCCTATAAAGTACTATATTTTCTTTTAATGGGTCAGGGACTGTTACTTTTTCTCCTCTGTATTTATTTTATTTCATGTGGTAGATATGGTGATGTTATTCTGAAAAAATGTCTCTGTCTCATGATGATTTTTGAAAAGGCAATTAACATACACGGTTTAAACAGTCCAAACAGAAAAAGGTTAACCAGTTTCCTGTGTATTCTTTGAGAGACATTTCATGCGTCTAGAATTGTCTGGGGATAGGTGTATGTTAACTGGTGTTGCTGTATCTCACGCTCTCTTTTATTTTTTTATTTTTTAAAGATTTTATTTATTTATTTTGACAGAGAGAAAGAGAGATCACAAGTAGGCAGAGAGGCAGGCGGGGGGCAGGCGGGGGGCAGGGGGGAAGCAGGCTCCCTGCTGAGCAGAGAGCCCGATGCTGGGCTCGATCCCAGGACCCCGAGATCATGACCTGAGCTGAAGGCAGAGGCTTTAACCCATTGAGCCACCCAGGCGCCCCTCATGCTCTCTTTTAAAACACAAATGGTCGTATTTTCCTTATACTAGTCTTCATTTAACTTTTTTGTATAAAAATAGTATACATCTTGCAGATTTTCCTCATCTTAGTACAGGTAGACTGAACTCATCCTTTTGCTAAAAAAGGTCACGGTGTCCCACTGGCTACTTTCCAGTTATTTATTTATGTTAGAAAGTTTTCTTTGAATTATTACTTTTTATGTATCATGTTTCTACCCAGACTCAGGTAACTCACTCTCGGCCAGTGGGAAACGGTCCTGTACCTTGCAGCATGAAGAGAAATGCTTTTGAGAAAGAGACATATTTCAGGTGTGTTCCGTTATGTCTTTTCTCTTTCTCGGAAGCTGTGCTGGAAGGAGGCACATAGGGAGGAGAGGCAAACACCTCGGTGCCCACACTTGCAGATAAATTGGCAGTGCTCCCTTAATATTCTTTTTTGATTTTATTCAGGTACAAATAGTTCCCCATAGAGGCTTTCCCATCTTCTAAGCATTTTATTCCTTCAGTCCAGCTAGTATCTAAATTCTCTGAAACTAAAGGAAGCTACATTCTTGACCACAGCTCTGCAGTTGGTAACCTCAGAAGCCAGGAGGAGCCCCTTAGTCAGAAATACCCCAGGGGCTGTGCCTCTGTTATACTGCAGCCTTCAGAAAGTGTGGGTTCAAGGGTAGGTTCAAGGTGGGAGTGTGGGGGGCGGGTCTGATGATTCAAACTCCAAAGGATAAGGGAATATCATTCAGCCATAAAAAGGAAGGAAGGGCTAATCCATGCTACAATATGGATGCAACTTGAAAGCATTATCCTAAGTAGTGAAAGTAACCAGTCACAAAAGGTCACATGTTACATGATTCCATTTATATGGAATGTCGAGAATAGGCAAACCCAGAGAGACAGAGAGCAGATTAGTGGTTGCCAGGGGCTGAGGGGAGGGGAAATGAGAAGCAGTTCCTTAATGGGTATGGGGTTTCAATTCAGGGCACGGAAAAAAATTTAGAGCTAGTGTGATGGTTGCACAATATTATGAATTTACTAAATATCCCTGAATTGTACATGTTAAGAATGGCTAAAATGGTAATTTCTGTTATATGCCCCTTACCGCAATAATAAAAAAAGGAATCAAAACAGTAACTGAGGGGGCGCCTGGGTGGCTCAGTGGGTTAAAGCCTCTGCTTTCGGCTCGGGTCATGATCCCGGGGTCCTGGGATTGAGCCCCACATCGGGCTCTCTGCTCCGCGGAGAGCCTGCTTCCTCCTCTCCCTGCCTGCCTCTCTTGCCTACTAAAAAAAACAAAAAACAAACAAACAAACAAAAAACAGTAACTGAGTATATTTGAATACGGGTTAGAAATGGAGGTTTTAAGAATCACAGAGCCCTGGGGAAGTGGAAAACACCCCCCCAGGGGAAGCAGGACGGACAGACATCAAGCTGTGTGAGCATGTCTGCTCTCTTTTTTTTTCCTTTTTAGACTTTTAAAAATCGAGATATATATTGACATATAACGTGGTATAAATTTAACTTGTGCGGGGTATTGGTTTGATGCCTTCATATATCGTGATATTAACACAGCAGCATTAGCTAACTTCTTTATCATGTCACATATTTATTTTTGTTAAGAACTATTGAGATTTAGTTTCTTAGCAACTTTGCAGGGTATAACACAGTATAGGCGACTATAATCACTGTTGTGCATTAGAACTCCAGAGCTTTGTATCTGCTAGTTATAATTTGTATCCTTAAACGGCATCCCCTAATGCTCCCCTCCCCAGTCCTGGTAACTAACGATTCTCCTCTGTTTTCTTAAGTTCGAAGTGATTCTTTTCTTTCCTTTCCTTTCTTTTCTTTCTTTCTTTCTTCTTCTTCTTTTTCTACTTCTTCTTCTCCTTTTGTTTTAAGATTTATTTATCTATTTGAGAGAGAGAGTGAGAGCACAGAGGCGAGGGGCAGAGGGAGAGGGAGAGAGTCTTTTAAGCAGACTCTGCACCAAGCAAGGAGCCTGATGGGGACCTCCATCCCACCACTCTGAGATCACAACCCAAGCTGAAACTAACAGTCAGATGCTCAACTGACTGTACCACCCAGGTGCCCCCAAGATGATTGTTTTCTTTTTTTTTTTTTAAGATTTTATTTATTTACTTAACAGACAGAGATCACAAGTAGGCAGAGAAGCAGGCAGAGAGAGAGAGAGAGAGGGGAGGCAGGCTCCCTGCCGAGCAGAGAGCCTGATGCGGGGCTTGATCCCAGGACTGTGAGATCATGACCTGAGCCGAAGGCAGAGGCTTTAACCCACTGAGCCACCCAGGCGCCTCTGATTGTTTTCTTATACCAATGTCACATCCTGACTTTATAACCTCAAGCTGAAAAAAAAAAAGAAAGAAAAAAGAAAACCCATGAAAAAATATGAGAAGATTGCAAGTTACCATAACTTGTTGATACAAACCCTATGTGAATGGTTTAAGAGATAAGAAAGAAAAAGAAAATTTTGAAATATTTGAATTGATTAAGTATTTTGAGAAAATGTATAGGTCTCTGTTTCTTGGGGGAACAAGTTATTTAGGTTGAGTAGGTTTTGTTGCAATGACTATCCTTGTGTATATATATATATATTTTTTCTTTTTTTTACACTATGGGAGTACACCTATGCAGCATATAAATTCCTGGAAATGGGGTGAGAGGTGGAAAGGGTTAGTGAAATTTACTTGGTGAAAGTCATTGCCAAATTACCTCCCATTGATTGACCTGATTTGTACCAGTGATTACAAGAGTGTCTGCTTTCTCACACATGTTCATATTGTGTTTGCCTGTTTTTCTGATTGTTGGCAAATTCAGTGAAGGTGATGTGGGCATATCTATACGCATGAAGAAAGCTGAACATCCTCTTTTATGTTTAAATCCTTTTTGTATTTTCTTTTTTTCTTTTCAGCAGTCTGTTTCTGTGAGCTGTCTATTCATGTCCTTTGCCATTTAAATTGTGGCAAACAAGAATTTGGGGTTTTATCTCACTGAAAAAGAAATGCTATGTTTTGTATATTTTGTAATATAGTATAATGCATGTCTTTTATCTGTCATTTAATCTTTTCTCACTTAAAATTTTTTTTCTCACTTTTACAAATCTGATTTTTGACCTTATGGTTTTGTTTTTTGTTTTTTTTTTTTGCTATTCACATAATCTGTGTTTACATAGCCAAATTTGTTATTTTTGGATTTTAGATTTGGGACTTGTGCCTTGCTTAATGAGATATTCCCTACTTTGAAATTATGAAACGGTATTTCCACATTGTAGCGTCTTATGGTTTCATTTGTGAATGGCTGCGGAGTTCATCAAATACATTTGTAGTTTGGTCATGGGGGTCATGAGACTTCCCTCCTTGATCGATTAGAAAAGAACGGTGATCTGGATGGCGAGACTTCCTAGCATTGAACCATGTTTGCACTCCTGGTTCCACTTGATCCTGCTGTTGGTGCTGTGTGAGTGTGTGAGTGTGTGAGTGTGTGTGTGTGCTTTAATTTGCTTGGTTCTGTTAGTAAATTCTCCATGCTGAGTTTTTGCACTGTTATTCTCAAATGAACTCAGTCTGTACTTTTTTTTTTTTTTTTTTTGCCTCCTGACTCCTAAGCGTAATGTATTAAAGCAGGTTTCCATGACAACATAGGAGTCTGGATTTACATTTATTTTCCTGCTTCAATGAAATGGAAAACAGCTAGATATTGAGGGACCTGCTAAGAGAAGGCCCCCAGCAGGTTGATGGTAAGGACTCTACAAGCCCCCTTTGATGGGCAACAAAAGTGTTCATTGCCTATATTCATGAACAATGAACCAAGCTTTCTTTCTCTTTAGATCATACGTTCCGAGTACAATGTATTTAAATGTCAAACCAAAGCCAGGCTAACAAAAACAAAGTGAAATAAAAAGCCCCCAATGGTTTTTTGTTTTTTTTTAAAGTAGGTTCCACATCCAACATGGGGCTTGAACTCACAACCCTGAGATCAAGAGTCACGTGCTCTACCAACAAAGCTGACAGGTGCCCCAGCCCAAATACTTTTAAAAAATTTAAAACTTTTGATTTTGAGATGATGCTAGACTCCAGGCAAAGTACAGCAAATCTCTATGTCCACACTCTTCACCAGATTTACAAATTTTGTCAAACTTTATCACATCTGCTTTGTTCTCTCCTTCTCTGTCTTTTTTTTTCAAAATGGTTTGAAAGTCAGTTGCAGACATTCTGCCCCTTTATCCCTATATATTTCATTTGGTATGTATTTCCTTTTTTTTTTTTTTTAAGATTTTTCATTAATTTATTAGAGAGAGAGTGAGCACAAGCGGGGGGGAGCAGGAGAGGGAGAAGCAGACTCCCTGCTGAGCAAGGAGCCTGGTTCAGGGCTCCATTCCAGGACCCTGGGATCATGACCTGAGCCGAAGGCAGCCACTTAACCTACTGAGCCACCCAGGTACCCCTCCATATGTATTTCCTTAAACTAAAGACATTCTCCCACGTTGCCTCCATACAATGATCAAATCCATATTGATTTAATATTATTGTATAATTGATGGACCTTTTTCAGTCCTCCCCCGTTGTCCCGGTAATGTCTTACCTGACAACAGAAAATCCAGAAGCAACTTTGATCACTTAATTAAGGTGATGTCTGCCAGTTTTCTTCTCTATGAAGCTACTGTTTTTCCTTTCCTTTGTTATTGGCAGGTATCTTGCAGAGAGATATTTGGAGACCATGGAAATATTCCTTTACTTCTCAAAACTCCAACCATCAGGTTTTTTGTTGGTTTTTTTTAAAGAGAGAGAACCCAAGCCGGGGGAGCAGCAGTTGGGGGGAGAGGGAGAGAGAGGCTTCCTGCCGAGCAGGGAGCCTGATGTAGGGCTGGATCCCAGGACCCTGGGATCATGACCTGAAGCAAAGGTAGACATTTAACTGACTGAGCCACCCAGGCGCCACCCCCCCCAACCATCAGTTTTGACATTCGCAGATGGTTCTTGCCTGAATCAATTATTTGAAAGTGCCAAAGCCTGATTTTTCTGCTTCTGTTCCAATGATTTTTAAAAGGCAGAGGTTGACTTTCAATTTTTAGATGACTATTTTTTTGGGGGGTTTTACGAAAGAGTAAATGGTTTTGGGAAGTGGTGAGGTGTTCATTTCCAAGTCACAACTGAAATGATTCTTTCTTCTTATATCCAACACACAAGTCCTGTGTCCTGAAGGATTTCCAGAGGCCAGCGTGTTTCCTTCCTCGTGTTTTTCAGCACGTGCTTCCCACCTGGAACTGTGGTGGCTTTTGGGGGCTCCCGTGGATCCGAGGGAAGCCCACAGCTCTGGACAGGTTTGCACAAGGAGGAAGGAGAACACTGTTGTATCCATAATTCCTGATACCCTGGGACTGCAGCTACCTTCTCTTTGTTATCCCTGGGTCCATGCTTGCCCCATGGCACAGGACGAAAGATTCTTGGAAAGAAAATCAGATTATGTGAGCCCTTTTGTGTAAACCCTCTAAGGGCTCCCCATTGCTTTTAGGATAAACGAAGTTTGGAAGGGGGCTTAATGTGGTATATTCAAGGCTCTTCCCCTTCTAGCCCTGACTTTGAGTCCACCATCCCTTCTCTCTCTGTGCCTGGATATGCCTGTCCTCCCCTGGGCCCCTCATGCTGGTCTCCCCACCTGGAACCCTTCCATTCCTTCCTCGGCTGACTCCTTCTCATCTTCAGATTTCAGCCCAAACTCACTTCCTTGGAGGATCCATCCCTATTCCCCCTACCCACACCCCACTTTATGCCCCCAGGGTTGTTTAATTAATGCACCCCCCTCCCAGACTATGAGGTCTACAAGGAAACCTAGCGTGTTTATTTTGCTCATTGTAAATCCATTACTTATTGTATGTTGATTCTTCCATTCAACAAATATTTATTAAGCACCAGCTAGGTCAGGTACTGGAAGTAAAATGGTGAAGACGATCCGCACAATTTCTGCTTAGTGGGGAAGGGAGAAGATACACAGAAAACCCAAAGAATTTCAGGAGGTGCTGATGTGATGTCAATAACAGGGAAGGGAACAAAGGGTTGAGGGGAGAGGCATTTGCAAAGGGTGGTCGGGGAAGGCTCGTTGGAGCCCAAAGGTGGGGCTCGATGAGGAGGGACAGGAGAGGGAAGAGCCAGAGGCGGGAGTAGGTTTGGTGGGTTAGAGGAACAGTGGGCTGAGCTCCTGGCAAACTAGTATTTAATGGATCAGAGGAAGAATGAGCGCCCTCTGCCTAGAATTGTGCTGGGTGCTTTCTCATGCTTTATTGTTCTTGCCCCTCGTCAGATCTGACCTGCAGATTTGGTTACCATCACAGAGAGGAGGCTAACCCAGAGAGAGAAAGTCCCACGTCCAAGACCGCATAGGAAGTGAGTGGAGAGGGAGCCCGATTCCACTCAGTTCTGGCTTTCTAGTCTTAAGCCTCCTTTCCTTTCCCCTCTCGCCCCTCAAGGTGGATTGGCCGCTGTCATGCCCCATTCGTGAATGACATTTGCTAGACATTCAGACACACACGGACTCTGGGTCCGTGTACTGGAAAGTGGGTGTGTCCACCTGTGCGGTAACCGGGCTCTGTGCGGCCTGGTTTGCCCTTCCGCGAGATCCTGCACCTTCTCCCAGGTGTCTTTCCTCCAACTTGAACCACAGGCCGCGCTTAAGGCACCCTCCCTTAGCCCTGCCACGGAGACGCTGAGCGCATTGGGCGCGCGTGCACGTGGCTGTCCCCGGGGCCCGGGCGCTGGGCGGGGGCGCCCGCGCGTCTAGTACGAGACGCGCTGGCAGGACTGGGACGAGGGTGACGCGAGCGCAACATTTACGGGAGTACCAAAAAACCCAGTGACCAAGATGAGCAGTATTTTAATGAAATATTTTAAAAAATCAAAATGAACCTTCCCAAGTCCAAGGCAATGAAATAGGAAAAACGTTAAAGAAGGGATCCGTCTCGATGGGTTGGGCATCTGGGGCGCCCCGAAACTCTGGGGCTCGAGTCGCGGGGTGTCGGGGCGCCCCCTGGGCCAGGGCGAGCCGGGGGCCCTCGAGCGCGGGGGCCCGGGGTGGGGAGGCTGGCGGGCGGGGCGGGGCGGCGCCTCCCTCTCGCGGTCCTCCCTCCACCCCTCCCGGCCTCTCCCGGGCTCCGAGTCCCTTCCCAGTCCCGATCCGCGCCGCCTTTTCCCGCGACCCGCACGGGGCCCAGCTGACGGGCCGCGTTGTTTACGGGCCGAGCAGCCCTCGCTCCCGCCGCCCGCCCGCCCGCCACTCGCCTGCCCAGGTGCCCGCCCGGCCGTGCGCGCGTCTATCTGTCCGCGCGTCCGTCTGTCTCAGCGTGCGCAGATCGTGGCCCAGAGCGCTCCGGGCCGAAAGCCGGGCGGCCGGGGCGCAGCGAGGGGCTCCGGGCCGGGAGATCGCGGGACGGGGCCCGGGCCGCGGCGGTCCGGGGTCGGGGCCGCCTCCGCCGCGGCGCCGCCTGATTTGTAGAGGCCGAGGCCCCGCGCCCCTACTGGGGCTGTTTCTAGGGCTCTCCCGGCGGGGGCTGCGGCCGGCGGGCCGCCGGCGTGGAACAGAAGGACGCGCGTCCCCCAGCGCCGCTCGGGCGGCCGCCTCGGAGCATGACCCCCGCGGGCCGGCGCCGCGCGCTCTGATCCGCCGGGACCCCGCGCTCCTGCAGCCATGGGCGCCGGGGCTGGGCGGGGGGCGGCGACCGCGCCGCTGCTGGTGGCGGTGGCCGCGCTGCTGCTGAGTGCCGCGGGCCACCTGTACCCCGGAGAGGGTGAGTCTGGGGGCCCGAGAGTGGGCGGGGAGCCGCGCGGTGGGGAGGGGACCCCTTGCCAAAATGGAGCCCACCGCCGTGGACCCAGAGCCCTCCTCGGTGCGGGGGCGGGGGGGGCGGCGCGCTGGTGCCGGTGGCCGGGACCGTAGCTTCGGCCCCGCGCGGGGCGGGAAGCCGCTGACCTTGGCCTTTGCCCGCCTGGGCTCGCGGTTCCGCGCCCCGTGTGCGGGCCCCGGGCGGGAGGAACCTTGCCCCAGTGCCCGCCCCGCCGCGGGCGCCTCTCCCAAGCGCGCCTCGGACCCGTGCCTAGTTCTCTCCGAGCCCACCTCGCTCCGGAGACGCGACACTCGTTCTCTCCGGGTCCTCTGTGAAGTGGGGTCCCTGGGGCCGGGCGGCCTTGGACAGTCAAATGCCGGGGGGGGGGGGGCACGGGGTTTGGAGCGAGAGTCGAGGGTGACAGGACTGAGGGTCCCTTGGGGTCCCTGCTCATAGGTGCTCCCCAGGGATAATTGTAGAATCCGACTCCCCTCTCTGGATCTAGGCCCAGGGCTTTGGGGACTTCAGATCCGTGTTTACACTTTGGGTTCTGTTTCCAGATGTCCCGAGGCAAACTCTAGCGCCTTGGCAACGGGGCCTTTGTTGTAGTAGAAGTAGGGGTGTTTTTATTGTGATTATTACAGTGTCACCAGATGCGATGGGCTTATTTCTCTACACCTTCACCGTGGCCCCCAGAGATAGATACTGTTTGCCTATTTCATAGAGGAGTAAACTGAGGTTCAGGTAGGAGACAGCTCGACCTGCCCTAAAGTCAGTGGCAGAGGGAGAACGCGAACCTTTCTGTATGGTGCCCTGGCGAGGTTCTTGACTGCTGCTGGATGTCCCATGTCTCCCCAAAACCCCCACAACTCCCCACCTGAAGCTCTGTGCTTCACGAAGGGCTCTTATCTGTCAACCCAGGGAGGTCTCAAACCTCACCTGAGCCTCTTATAGCTCCTAGTCCCACGGACTTCCCTCCTGGGCCTCTCTGGGCTGGCAGCGGATGGAGGCAAACCCCAGCCCAGGCATCCTCCCTGGGCTTGGTAGCAGTCGGTTCTGGGGGCGGGCCAAGAAATGAAGAACCGTTTAGGACAACATGGCTGAAGTTTCCTACTGGTGTCTGAGGCCCTCCTTTAAAAATATCTGTTGGGTTACTTTTTCAGAATTCTCCATAAAAGGAAATCAGTCCTGGTGAGGAAGGGGTCTGGGAGGGAAGGAACCACAGCTCCTGAGCTCCGGGCCGGCGAATGAGGTCCATGGGAAAGCACACACGGGCTCTGGAATTGACAACCCAGGTTTGCTGAGTTCCTCCCTGTTACACAGTGGCTCCAAGACCCGAGTGCTTGGTATACAGTGGGCACTCAGTAAAGGTGGCAGTTGGCTTAGGTTCTCATTAAGAAAATCCAAGACTGGGTGCCTGGGTGGCTCAGTTGGTTGGGCAACTGCCTTTGGCTCAGGGTTCCCAGAGTCCCGAGATCAAGTCCCGCGTCGGGCTCCCTGCTCAGCAAGGAGTCTGCTTCTCCCTCTGACCTTCTCCCCTCTCATGCCCTCTCTCTGTCTCTCTGTCAAATAAATAAATAAAATCTTAAAAAAAAAAAAAACCTAAGACAAAGGTTATATCGTTTCCAGGTTTTGTGTATGTATGTGTGCTTGTGTGTGGTTCCCTGCTCTCCTGTTCCTTGTAGCTTTGGTAATTAATTGACCCTTTCTTTACATGTATACAGTTCCCCCAAGGGCCCCAGAGGCTTATGCTTCTTTAATTCATGGCAACATTTTCGGAGCCTAGAACAGTCCCTGGCGTGTAGAAGGTGTTTGGTTAAAATATTTGTTTTTGAGTTGGTTCATATTCTTTGTGCTCTCACCAGTGCTCCAAGCCATGGCTCTCCTATTCTTAGATAATTCCCAACCACTGTGTATGAATATGGGCAAACTCGTGGCGGGTATGCTTTCGTATGCTTTGAATATATAACCTGACTTAATCATCACCGTGGCCCTATGAGGCAGCATTTATGCTCCCTTTTCGCAGGTGAGGCCATTTGGCTAGGTGGTGGAGCATGGGTTTCTTAATAAAAGTTTGCTCTCTTGGGCTTGAGCTTCCCTTCCCTGGCTGGTGGTAATGGTTAACAAAATCCTATCAACTCAATGAGATGTGATGCCCCTCGGAGGTTTGGAAACTTCGAGAAACTTTACAGGTCATTAATCTCTCATGTCAACAGGCAGGGCATTTTGGCCTGGGGGGTTGGGGGGGTGGTGGTGTGATTTTTTTCAGAAGCGAAGGACTTTCTTGGGGATCGCCACTGTCCTGTGGAGTCCCTGCTGTGCCGCTTAGGTGGTCAGCAGCTCCCGCTCACCCCCACCCCCCCCATTGCTCCTCAGACTGGGTTGCAATGGCCTGAGATTACTGGGAGTGGAGGGGTGGGGGGAGGGGCATTGCAAAGTTAAAGAATGAAGGCAATGTGGGATTAATTAAATTAAAAACCCACAGGGCTTTGGGGGAGTCCAGCGAGGCGGCTGATTGAGGCATGAGAAGCTTGCTTCCAGAGTCTCCTTGTCTCTCAGGTCTCCCTCATTTCTCAAGAGTGGCCCCAGATGTTTCTCCAGTGGGTTCTCTTGCATGCTTGGGGCCCCCGGAGCAGGGCTTCTGCCTGCTCAGTAACCTCTCTGAGGTTATTCTTAACCTCACGTGTCTCTCCTGGAGCCCTGCCCATCATCCCTGCCCTGCTCACTCGTAGAGGTCATGGAGGTGAGCTCCCGGGGGCCCCCACTGCTCCCCACTCCATTATTGACTTCCGTTCTTGACCTGGTTAGAGGAGGGGCTCTCAGCTTCAGTGCTGTTAACATTTGGGGTTAGATTGGTCTTGGTTGTGGGGGACTGTCTTGTGTATTGTGAGATTTTGAGCCGTATCCCTGGTCTCTTCCCCCCAACAACGTGCTGTAGCATCTCCTCTCTCCAGTCATGACAATCACTGGCCATTGCTAGCTGTCCCTAGTTGAGAATGACTGCATTCAGGGAGATAACCTTTCCCTCATCTAGGGCACTTCTCCACCTGGGTCCCTGCTCTCTTCTCTGTACTGGGATCTCGTCTCCCCAGAGCCTTTCCCTTCCCAGCCTACGAACACGCACTACTCCCTGAACCCCAGCCTATGAACACGCACTATTCCCTGAACCCCACTGTGCACCACCCCACTGCGCACCACCTCCAGACTTCCTGTGCCCAGCCTCCCTCTCGTCTCTCATCCACCACACTGCCCACAGTTATCTGGCTAGTGTCTCCATCGCTTTGCTTTGCCGATGGCTCTAGTGAAGGTAACCCCCACCTCCTGAGTGTGTC
Source organism: Mellivora capensis (assembly GCA_004024625.1). Classification (NCBI taxonomy): domain Eukaryota; kingdom Metazoa; phylum Chordata; class Mammalia; order Carnivora; family Mustelidae; genus Mellivora; species Mellivora capensis. Next base: position 24,214 of record PISX010009683.1, on the reverse strand, counting down.
TCTGGTCCCCTCACCCCAGCTGACCTCTCTGGGTCTGCCACTGCCTACTCCCTACCCTCTGGAAGCCAGGAAGGCATAGTCCCCTACTGAGTGTTCACCAGCCCCTGGCTCTCTCTCCACCATCTCTGCTCCCTTCCTGGGCTCAGATGTTAGCTCTGTCTTCATAGAGTCCCTACTGCCAACTGCTCTCCGCCCAGTTTTGAATTCCCATAGTCAAACTCCTTCGTGTAGAACAGGGGCCAGCAAACTACAGCCCTAGGCTGACTCCTGCCTGCCCACATGGGTTTTATAAATAAAGTTTTATTGGCATCATCTAGGGTTGCTTTTGTGCCCTAATGGCAGAGTTGAATCATTGCAATCTCATGGCCCACAAAAATATTTATATTTTGGCCCGTCACAGAGTTTGTGGACTCCTAATTTACAACAAACTCCTGAGGATCATCAGAATGACCTGCCTAATGGCTTGTGGGGTCCCCGGTACAACATGACCGCATCACGAACATTTGGGGATGCTGGTTTTCCCCCTTACAGGGAAAGCTGTATTTTTAAAAAAAATTATTTATTTATTTGAGAGAGAGAGAGAGAGAGAGAGAGAGAGAGCATGAGAGGAGAGAGGTTAGCGGGAGAAACAGACTCCCTGCCGAGCAGGGAGCTGGATGTGGGACTCGATCCCGGGACTCCAGGATCATGACCTGAGCCTGAGGCAGTCACTCAACCAACTGAGCCACCCAGGTGCCCCAGAGAAAGATGTATTAAAGAAATTTATGCCCCCTGAATTCATGGGTTCCAGTGGTATCCAGAAAATACCATGATGTCCCCTCGTTAGCTGTGTGTGTGATCTCAAGATTTATTTATTGGGACAGTCGTCTTGCTGTTGAATGAGGCGCCCTTGCTGTTGGCTTTGTGTCTAGAACTTGAAAGTGGTGTCTGCTCTGAGATTTTCTTTCAAGACTCCCGTGTTAATTTCTGTTAAAATACACACATTAGGGGCGCCTGGGTGGCTCAGTCAGTTGAGTGTCAGACTCTAGGTCTCATGGGCTCAGGTCATGATCTCAGGGTGCCAAGAGCGAGCCCTAGTCAGGCTCCCTGCTCAGCAGGGAGTCTGCTTGAGATTCTTTTCTTCTCCCTCTGCCCCTTCCAGCCAACTGTGCACACCTGCTCTCTTTCTCTAAAATAGCGCAATCATCTTCTAAAAAAAAAAAAAGGATACATACATTGGCTTATGTTTTATAACAGGGCTCTATTTATGGTTTTTTAATTAAAATAACAAGTAATGCATGCTCCTTGCAACAGCTTTACAAAAATCTGGACAGGGAAAAAACCAAAAGTCCCCTTGCAGCAACACTTTGTTCCTAAAATCACTCCATTTCTATCCTGGGAGGTGGCAGTGCTATCAGTTTGTGTCTTAATTGTACGTGGGTGCGTGTGCGCTGTTACATGAATTTTAACTCATGCATGGAGTTGTGGGACTGTCCCCACAACTGGGATATGGAACAGTGAGTGCCATCACCCAAATTCCCTCTAGACACCACTTTATGGTTAAGCTCTCTCCGTCCCTAACCCTAGCAACCCTGATCTGTTCTTCATTGTTTTCTCTGTAGACTTTAAAACATTCTTACAATTGAATTAATATCTTTAAAAATTTTTTATTTTTATTATTTTTTTTAAATTGAGAGAGAGAGTGAGCGAGCACACAGGCAGAGGGATCAGCAGAGGGAGAGGGAGAAGCAGACTCCCCACTGAGCAGGGAACCCGTTGTGGGACTCGATCCCAGGACCCCCCAGACCATGACCTGAACCGAAGGCAGATGCCTAACTGACTGAGCCACCCAGGCACCCCAGTATTCTATTCTATTCTCTTTCTTTCTTTCTTTCTTTCTTTCTTTCTTTCTTTCTTTCTTTCGTAAGATTTACTCATTAGAGAGAGAGAGCATGTGTGGGCGAGCATGAGAGGGGGCAGAGGGAGAGGGAGAAGCAGGCTCCCCGCTGAGCGTAGAGTCTGAGGCGGGGCTCGATCCCAGGACCCTGAGATGATGACCTGTGCTGAAGTCAGTCACTTCACCACTGAGCCACCCCGGCGCCCCAACTGAATTAATATTCTTAACATTCGACATTTTAATTTAAGCACTCATAAGCTCCTCATGGCTCGTGGATTCCCTATTTGTGAATTCACCTCGAGGCTAAAGTTAATTTGCAACCCTAAAAGCAGTAGTCAGGGCACTTTGGTGGCTCTTCCTGGACCTGCCTAGAGCATCCCACCATCTGGGTCACCGAACCCGTTCCCCTCTGAGGTCAGGGTGGGGGAGCAGCCTGTTTGATCTCCCGGAGGGAGAATTCAGACCGGCCTCAGAGATGGAAACAAGCATCTCCTTTGGCGAAGGATGTAGTGCTGCATTGCCCACATTTTCGTGGGTGATTTTGCTCTTTGAAATGGCCTCGCCCAATCGTGTTGATGGGGTGTTTTGTGCAAATGTAGAGAGTAGATGCAGGAAGGCTGTGATGTGCCTCGTGGAGAAAACACATGGGTAGGTGAGCTTTGCTCAGACCTGAGCTCTAGTGCCTGGTGCCGTTGGCTGTGATTCAAAGTTAATGAATCAACAGTGTCTATTAAATAAGGTGTATTTAAACAGAAATGCACAGAAAACAAGGTTATGGATTAATCAGTTGACAGAAACATTGTGGCCGGAGGCTTGCTGGAACCTAACCTTGTATTTCCCTAGGGACGGTGGCACAGTGTTTGCTAAGCCTGTATTCCAGGGGACTCCAGAGACAGAGCTAATGAGAACGGGCTGTAGGTGATGTCTGGTCACTGTGCTTTAAAGTTTGTGCATTTGAATGTTGCCAGGACCCACGTAGCATATCATGGAACGCATCTGTCCCTCTGGTTCTCTTTTTATTGATGCTGAAATCCTTGGTTACGTCTTGGAAAGTTCACGAGATGGCACCAGACCCCTGGCCCTTGTTTCAAGGAGGGGTCTCCCGTGTTCTGTTGATCCTGGTGTCAGGGGAGTGCACCAGTGGCTTTGGGTGTTTTAGAAAGAGATCGCGTGTCGCCAGCTACAGACTGGATAGGAGTTCCAGTTGGAGTTCAGGGCAGACTCACGAAGATTAAAATTTGAGTTCCGATCTGGGTTTTTCTTCCCATTCCAGAAGGGTATGGTGTCACATCACGTCTGTACGGTAGCCTCCGTTGTGTGTTCGGGAACAGCAGCCTGATAGTAGGAGATTCTCGCTTCTCTCCTATGCCTTTGTGGGAGCGTGGAAAATATAGGTACTTTCCAAAAACCGTGTTTGCTAACCATGTGCAAAAAGGTGGTGCTTGGACACAAAGGAGTGAAGAGAGGGGAGCTACCACGGTTTTCCGGCAGCCCTTCTATGATTTCTTATTGCCAGTCTGTTTCCAAAGATGTATCCTGTTCCCTTGCAGAAGATCAGAAAGGGGACGGGGTCTGAGACGCTCCTTCCTAATTACATATGCTTGCATTGTAGCAAAGCTACCTGCTACTTTGTTTTTTGTTTTTAAACAAAGTGCCTTTTGGTCTTGTAAAACTTCTTTTGGTTTTCTTTCCTGTGTCTTCTGTGGCACTGCCTATCTCCATCTAGAGAAGAGAGGAGGTAGATAGGATCCCCAAGGGGCATGGAAGCTTCCTAGGATCCTTCGGTTTGATGTATGATGCCCATAGGACTGCAAAGCTGTGAGTGGGATTAGGAATTAGCCTAGATGTTCTGGCTCTCAGGCTTCTAGAAGGTGGTGTCGGGGTGGGCATAGACCCTTGGTCCTCTCCACATTCATTAGCGGGTGCTCCTCACTTCTCCCTCCTCTCCTCCACCTCCCTGGGTCCTGCGTCCTGTTGATGGTAATTCCCCAGGGTCCCTGTGGCCTCGTCTCTCTCCTTGTACCCGCTCCCACGATAGGCCCCCTTTCTTCTCAGCCAGGGTGCCCTGTTCAGTACTTTCTGTCCTCTGCCACCATAGGGATTTTTCTGTTTCCTTCTTGGGTCCTTCCGCAGCTGCCCACTAAACCCCTTGCCCCGTCACGTGAGCTAGCTGAGGTCCTTGGCTGTTGTTCCTTGGGGTTCTGCATTCCTCCTGCCTCAGCCTTCTTGCTGGTGCTTCTGGTGCCCAAGCACAGTTCTTCCCCCTTTTGCCCATGATACCTGCCTCTCCGTCACGGGACAGAGGCTTCCTTCCTTCCCTCTCCTGTGTTCATCGTCCACCCCTTCTCCTCCCCTTTCAGTACAGACTGGGTGTACCTTGGTGGCTCCCCAGAGACATTGGTCTGCCCACTGGAGAGTTCTAGAACACTGGAGAGTGTTCTAGTGAAGCACTGACCATACGGGTAAATGGGACCATGCTCTAAGTGTAGTCTGGGGAAGGGCTCGATACCTGTTTGTCCAAAGTAAGAAGCAACATCCTGTAGCCCCCATGCCTTCCAGTTCATACCTGGGAGCCCTGTATTTGGAGATGGAGCTTTAGGGGGGTAAAAATTAGGGTAGAGCCCTAGTCTGAAGGCTAGGAAGAGAGCCCTCCCCACAAATAGACTGTGCTGGTTACCTTGATCTCAGATTCCCAGCTGTGAGAAATAAATTTCTGTGGCTTATGCTGCCCAGTTGGTGGTAATTTGTTTGTTCCTTCCTTTTTTTTTTTCTTTCTTTTTAAAAAAATTAACATATAACATATTATTTGCTTCAGAGTACAGGTCTATGATTCATCAGACTTACACACTTCACAGCACTCACCATAGCATATACCCTCCCCAGTGTCCATTGCCCAGCCATCCCATCCCTCCCACCCCTCTCCCCTCCAGCAGCCCTCAGTTCATTTCCTGAGATAAGAGTCTTATGGTTTGTCTCCCTCCCTGGTCCCATTTGGTTTATTTTTTCCTTCCCTCCTCCCATGACCCCCCACCCTGCCTCCCAAATTCCTCATATCACTGAGATCGTATGGTAATTGTCTTTCTCTGATTGACTTGTTTTGCTCAGGATAATACCCTCTCATTCCATTCCCCATTGCAAATGGCAGATTTTGGGTTTTTTGATGGCTGCATAGTATTCCATTGTATAGCTATACCACATCTTCTTTATCCATTCATCTGTTGATGGACATCTAGGCTCTTTCCATAGTTTGGCTATTGTAGACATTGCTGCTATAAACATTCGGGTGCACGTGCCCCTTCGGATCACTGCGTTTGTATCTTTGGGGTAAATACCCAGTAGTGCGATTGCTGGGTCATACGGTAGCTCTGTTTTCAACTTTTTGAGGAACCTCCACACTGTTTTCCAGAGCGGTTGCACCAGCTTGAGCTTCCATTCTCTATGGTATTTTCTTATGGCAGCCCTAGCTAGCTAAGATGAGGGCCAGGATCAGAATCGGCTCTGAAACCGGCCGCAAGCGACACCAGCATGTAAAACACATGTGGGTCCTGCTTTCTTTGAGATTGCTGGGGGCGGCCCACCACGTTTATGGGGTTCTCTCTAGCAACAGCCCCCAGAGAAGGCATCGGATGGCGTTGACCCTGGGGCAAAGTGCTCAGTGGAGTGGGTGGGACAGAAGAGAGAGGGACAGACTGGTGGGGTGGGGGGGCCTGGTGGGCCAGGATGGGTAGATGGTGTGTCTGTCCGACTTGAGTCCCCACCACATCCTTGGGGAACCTTGTGTAAATGCAGATTCTGGAGTGTGGCTCCCAGATATATTGATTTATTTGGTCTAGCATTTAGAGCCGGGCCCAGAAATCTGCATTCTCCCCGTCCATGATTCCGAGACTGGCCATGCCCAGAGCACACTGTGGGGAGCCCTGTGTGATGGTAAGGGTGCAGGTGCTGGTGTCCTAGGCCCTGTGCGTGATGGGCTGGATTATGTCCCTGTCCCCCAAATTCATGGGTTGAGGCCCCACCCCCACGGGGTGTGACTGTAATTGGAGAGAGAGCCCGAGCGAACTAGCGTATGGGGCTCAGGTCCTGGCTCTGTCTCATCTTTGCTGTGTGGCCTCAAGGAGGATGCAGTCCTCTCTGAGCCTCCCGTCGCACTCCTTTTTGAGAAAAGCCGTCTGGGCAGCTTTGTCTGTGCGCACCCCCAACCCCTCAGGGCATTTGCTAGCCCTTTGTGTCCAGCAATTCTGGGGGAGCCCGATTCACATGCGGTGACCGATGTGGCTTTCTGCGGTGACCCTGGGAAAGCCTGTTTTTGAGAGCTTATCTTCCCTGGCCTGAGGAATTCGCAGGTCTCCCCCGGCCTTTTGATGTTCCTGCCTTGTGGACATCGCAGCTTAGGCCTCTGCCTTCCCCTGGGGAGGGAGAACCCGCAGGGATTTCAGTTCTAGCTTTCCTGGGGCTTTCTTTGGCTTCCACATCTCCCACAGAGCCTTCTTAGCTCTTGGTCTGTTCAGGAGATCCCCTTGGTGCATCCTCCAGGACTGTGAGAAGTTTCCAGAAGGATGATGACTTGGATGGTGAATGTCCCATCAGGGCTGTCTTTCCCCTCTGGTCCTCTGCTTACATGGTTTTCTTCTCCATCCTCCGTGTGTGATGATGGTCCACTGTTGTTACCTGCTTCCTCTGTCCCTGAGTATCAAAGGCCCCAGGCACCCACATCGGGGCCCCTGACCCCTGTGGTGGCAGAGGGACCCTCCTTCCTGTCTTCTCCTCCTTTGGCTAGGCTCAAGAACTACTTTCCTGGGGGCATCTGGGTGGCTCAGTTGGTTAAGCATCTGCCTTTCAGCTCAGGTCATGATTCCAGGGTCCTGGGATCGAGCCCCATGTTGGGCTCCCTGATCTGCGGGGAGCCTGCTTCTCCCTGTCCCTCTCCCTCTGCCTTCCGCCCAATCCTGCCTGTGCATGCTCTCTCTCTGTGTCAAATAAATAAATAAAATCTTAAAAAAAAAAAAAAAGGAACCACCTTCCTCAGGTCTCCTCTCTGTGGGCTGCTTCCTCTCTCACTGAGATTTTTTACCAGGAATTTGCAGGAAAAGACTCCCAGTCCTTTAGCTCCCCATCTCCCACCTCAACCTGACCTCTTGTCCACCCATAAACCTCCCTGAGCTGCGTGTGTGAACTTATTTGTAGCAGACTTCCAGAGCAAGAACTCTGGGTCCAGAGGCACCTGTGTTTATAAAATTGCCCCCGAGCCTTGGTGATTTCATCCCTCACCCTTCAACCCCATGCAGTTGGGATAGGTCCTGCAAGCCTCTTGAAGTCCCTCAGATCTTGTCTGAGCTGACTTCTCTATGATATTTATTTGGCTGCCTGTTACTCCTGCCTCCTTTGCCTTCTGTGCACCTGCCTTCCTACCCAGTGAGGCCAGGAAGATGGAAGCCCAGAGAGGTTAAGTCACTCACCTGAAGTCACACAGCTGCCAGTCAGCAAAGCTGAGATTTGCACCTGGGGCTGTCAGGCCTCTCTGGTCTGTGCAGAACATTGCCTTAGCGCACTCTGATGGCAGCTGGGCAGTTATTTCTGTGTCTCTACGAGCTGTAAGCCTTCAGCCTTATCCATCTTGATTGCCCCCATGCCCAGCATGATGCCAGTGCACCAGGATCCCCAGCAGATGTTGGCTGAGTGAATAAAGGAGTGATTTCCATATGGCTGACTTGCCGGTCCTGGAACCTGCATTAGAATCCTGGGGTCTGGATTCTCCCTGCCACCCACTCCAGCTCCCCTGTTTCTCCTCTGGGGAAGCCAGTTTTGAGAGCCAGTCTTTGGGCAGGTGGAGAATCTTCAGGAAGTCTTATACCTCGGTGTGCCCCAATTCTCGTTTCCGAAGGCGACACGTCTAGGAACTGGTTTCGCAAGCTCGGGGCAGAGCGCTAACATGTGTACACGGCCAGATTCTGGTTCTCATCGTTTCTTCATGGCCTCTTTGTCACGCTGCTGCCGTCATTCACAGCGATGAAATGGAGGCAGAGCTTGAGGGGGTGGTACAAGTCTGTGGCTGAGGATGACCACGGCTGGCAGGTGCTGGGGTAGAAAGCCAGATCTGCTGGGTTTCTAGCACGGCCCGGAACTGGCATGGGTGGTGGCCAGACACCTAAACCCAAGGCTCGTTGGCACAGGACTCCTGAATTTCGGGGTGTTAAGACTGGTAAGAATGCAGAGAACACGTGGCCCCAGACTAGGTCACCCAGGAGCATTTGAAGAATGTGGAGTACATTCACAATCGAATGCAGAATCTAAAACTCTCAGCATTGGAAAGCACTCTCAGAACCTTCTAGATACCCCCTTCCCTGCCCCTCCACACTTCTCCTTGCTTTCACGGTGGAGAGACAACCAGGGAGAAGGGACACTTTCCAAGGTGGCTCTCCTGTTAAGTCGTCTTGCCTGGAACATCGTCACATCCCTCCGGCTGGGCAGGAAGTTCTAGACCAGCACCATCCAAAACAAAGAGTTGCTCCGAGGGAGAGGTCCCATGTGTGTGCTGTTCAGCATGGTAGCCATTGTCCATGTGGGGCTCTTGAAGCCGTGGCCAGTCTTTACTTTTATTTTACTTTACGTCATTTAAATATTAAAAAAGTCAGTATTTGATTCTGTTGCTGGAAAACCCTTTAGTATGTTTGGAACAAGTTGGAGAAATGTGCCTGCATTTTCATTGCTACGTAGTATGAAAGCTACGTGTACATATCTTGTATTTCTGCTGCAGATTTGGCATCTGAATTGAGACGGGCTGCATGGCATTTTGGAAGCTTCCTGTGGGAAAAAAATCCTGCAGAGGAGATGAAGGAGATACTCCTTCATAATTTTTTAAGTATCGCTTACATGTTGAAGTAAAATTTTTGGATACTTTGTGTTAATTTAAATATATTTCATCTTTTTTTTTTTTTTAAAAAGGTTTTATTTGTCAGAGAGAGAGAGAGAGAGAGAGGGAGAGTATAAAGCAGGGGAAGTGGCAGGCAGTTGGAGAAGTGGTCTCCCAGCTGAGCAAGGAGCCTGATACAGAACTTGATCCTGGGATCCCAGGACCCGAGCTGAAGGCAGACGCCCAACCGACTGAGCCACCCAGGTGTCCCTCTTTATTTTCTTTATTCTTTTCTTTTCTTTTTTTTTTTTTTTTAAGATTTTCTTTATTTATTTGACAGACAGAGATCACAAGTAGGCAGAGAAGCTGGCAGAGAGAGAGGGGGAAGCAGCCTCCCTGCTGAGCAGAGGGCCTGAAGGGGGGGCTCGATCCCAGGACCCTGAGATCATGACCTGAGCCGAAGGCAGAGGATTAACCCACTGAGCCACCCAGGCGCTCCTTTTTTTTTTTTTTTTTTTTAAATTTTATTTATTTATTTGAGAAAGAGCACGAGCAGGGGCGGGGGGGGGGGGAGGGCAGAGGGAGAAACAGGATCCTCGCTGAGCAGGGAGGCAGATGCAAGGCTTGATCCTAGGACCATGAGATCATGACTTGAGCTGAAGGCAGATCCTTAACCAACTGAGCCACCCAGGTGCCCCTAATTTCGTCTGTTTCTTTTTATCTTTTTAGAGAAAATTTAAAATGCCATATGTGGTTTATATATTTATGTTGGCCTAGTCACCCACAGCAGTGAGCTATAGTTTGCTCTTGCCCTTGACCTTACAACAAAGTAAGCAGAACTCAATAATTCTTAATGCACTATTTGCGTAGGTGTTAGTCCTAGTGCCACCTCCTTCAGGAAGCCCTCCTTCATTGTCCCAGACCAAGTCAAATAGCTTGTTTCTATGATCTCTTTTGGCCCCTGAAGTCCTTGAAGGCATCCCCTTGGTTATATTTTAAGTTGACTTAGGTAGTTGATAGCGACTAACTAGTCGGAGAGATCCAGGAACCCGGGTCTGTCCTGTTCCCTATGGCACTTCCGTCCCTGGAACGATGATGGGCACAGAGCAGGTCCTCCTCAGATTATTTGCTGAAGGAGGGAACAAAAGAAATGATCTTTAACAAGCTTTCTCTGGGTTGTCATGTCAGGCAAACTGTTACACTGTTTCCTGATCGACTCACTTGCACCTGCTTCTTCATTAGGCATGTTTTTGAAGGAACAACAATGGTAAACCTGTAACAGAGTTACTGTGTTAAGGTGACTGTAACAGAGTTCCATGCGTGGACTTTGCATGTAATTGTAAGGTTGCAAACCTCCCGCCACCACTTAAAACTCAGCCTGGGGAGTCTCGATTGGCTGGTCACACAAATGAGTGTGAAAATGGACCTCCTCTGGGAATTATTTTTAGCATTCAGTGAGCCAGAGAGTGCGCGGGCCAAGTACTTTACGTAGTGAGTGCTCAGAAAACACAGTAGCCCGCCTTAGCCTCAGGGGATATGTTCCAAGACCCCCAGTGGCTGCATAAAACCACGATAGTCTTGAGCCTTGAGCCGGACAGATTTCCTAGATGCCCGCACCTATGTGATGTGACTAGCGGGCGTGTAGGAGCACACACAGTGCAGATGGGCTGGACGGAGGGATGATTCACTTAACCGGGCACAACAGGATGGCGTGAGATTTCATCACACTCCTCAGAATGGTGGGCAATTCAAAACTTATGAATTGTCTGCTTCAGGATTTTCCATGTAATATTTTCTGACTGCAGTTGACCGCGGGTAACCTATGGATAGCAGGGGGCTACTGTGTGAGCTCTCACTGGCTCCCCCAATGCCCCTGCTCCCCGTTGTCCTTCTATCCCAGTATAGAGGGGTGCTTAGTGGGATTCTACTTAGGAAGAACCTGAAGCATTCTTCAGTTCCCACCCAGAGGCATTAAAAGCCAGCAGAAGGCCCTACATTGCTTTCTGGCACCATTTCTAACCTCCTCGGGATATTTTCTGTCCCAACAGTAAATCGCCCTGTTGTTTAGACTAATAGGGACACACACAGCTTTAATGAGTTGAGTGAGATTTGTTGGAGACTTGAAAAAAAGCAGTTTATTGTTCCCTACTATTACAGTCATTTAATTTTTTTTTAGAACAGCTTTATTGAGGTGTGATTCAGTATCATAGAGTCCACCTATTTTTTTTTAAGATTTTATTTATTTATTTGACAGACAGAGATCACAAGTAGGCAGAGAGAGGAAGGGAAGCAGGCTCCCCACTGAGCGGAGAGCCCGACAAGGGGCTTGATCCCAGGACCCCGGGATCATGACCTGAGCTGAAGGCAGAGGCTTTAACCCACTGAGCCACCCAGGCGCCCTCAGTTCACCTATTTAAAGTTTACAATTCATTGGCTCTTACTAAATTCACCGAGTTGTGCAGCCATCGACTGTAGTCACTTTTAGAACATTTTCATCACTCCAGAGAGAAACCCCATCCTCATTAGCCGTCCCTCCTCATTCCCTCCTCTCCAGCCCCTTGGAACCACTAACTTACTTTCTGTCTCTATAGATTTGCGTCCGTGTAAATGGAATCATAGCACGTGCGATCTTTTGTGACGGGCTTCTTTTCACTGAGCATCAAATTTTCAGGCTACATCTGTGTTGCTCATATCATGTTGCTTTATTCCTTCTTATGGCTGAGTCATATTTCATGGTACGGATATGCCATATCTTATTGATCTATCCATTGGCTGATGGACATTGGGGCTGTTTTCACTTTTCGGCTATTAATGACATTTTGGCTATTAGTGGACATTTGTGTACCTGCATATGTTGTTTTTTGGTACTGCCCTTGGTCATGCTTTGCAGATAGTGTGCTTTTTACAAGTTGAAGATTTGTGGCAATCCTGCTTCAAGCAAGTCTGTCTGTGCCATTTTTCCCAAAGCATTTGCTCACTTTGTGTCTCTGTGTCACTTTCAGTAATTCTCACAGTATTTCAGACTTTTTCATTATATTGGTTTGGTGATTGGTGATCAGTGATTATGACTCCCCAAAAGCTCAGGTGGTCATTAGCATTTTTTGGCAGTGAGTTATTTTTTAATTTTAAGGGGTATATATATATTTTGGTTGCAATGCTGTTGCACACTTTGTAGACTATAGTATAACGTGAATGAACTTTTTTTAAGAGAAGGAGACGGGCAGAGGAGTGAGAGAAAATCTTTTTTGGTCAAGTTTCAAAATCAGATGAGTTTATTTTTTTTAAGATTTTGTTTATTGGAGAGAGAGAGAGAGAGAGAGAACAAACAGGAGCTGGGGAGGGGGGAGAAGGATTCCAATTTGCTGTACATCCCTGTCAACACTTGTTATTGTCCATCTCTGATTTTAGCCATCCTCGTGGGAATGAAAGGGTTTCTCACTGTGGCTTGGATTTGCATTTCCCTGGTGTTCAGCAGTTGAATGAACGTTCATCTCCGGTTTTGGTCCTGCTGCAGTCTGGGGAGGATGGTGGGCAGGTGTTTTTTTTTTTGCTCCTGCATGGTAAAATTTTAGTGTGCTCACGTGAAATGTAGGATGACGTTCAGGTCTGAAACCTAAGGCATGTGTTGCCAGAGAAAAGACAGGGCACCCGGCTAAATTTGAATTCCTTGTAAACAACAATTTCTAAGGATAAGTATGCTCCAAACATGGCAGGGGATATAGTTATCCTAAAGAAATACTTGTTGCTTATCTGAAATTGAAATTTAACTGGGCATCCTGCATTTTTATTTGTCAGATCTGGCATCCCTGCCTGCCACTGGTCGGGTGGGGACAGGGCTTGTGGGAGGCATCAGTGACCCCATACTTGGGGCAACCTCTGTATGTTGATGTTTGGACAGGACTGCAGCTGGGAGCTGTAGGTGGGACTTGGGTGGTGTGAGCATGTGGGGCTCGGACCTGTGTCCTCATCCCAACTCCTAGTGAGTTGATGAGTGTGTATGTGTATTTTCCCTTGATTTAGCCTAGTCTGCAAAGAACGTGACTGAGGAACATTGCAGCTTTATTCCCCCAAGTTGTTTGCTTTGCTGTTTTTTTTTCCCCCTTCCTAATTTGTGCTTCTTTTTTGAGTTCTCAGGGTAGATTTTTAAGAGGATTTTCTGCTCCCCCCCCATTTTTCTTATTTAACATATAATGCATTATCTGTTTCAGGGGTTAAGGGGATTTTCTACTCTTCTTTAGGATAATCTGTTTGCGTCAGTGATACTGGGGGAAGGTTTAGTGTCTTAGAATATAATAAGTAGAGATTGTGTACTGAGCCTTACATTCCAGGTGCTGAGGGACGTGTGTGTGTGTGTGTGTGTGTGTGTGTGTGTGTGTTGGCAAGGAGAAGCTGTCTCAAGCATTTGATTCTTGATGATGAATATTAACTCAAGTTTAAGGGGCACAAGGAGAAGGAAGAGTTTCCAATAGGTATGGGTGGGGGCAGGACATCAGAGAAGGGTGCCTGGAGGATGTGGCATTCGAGCTGGATCTTGAAGGATGACGGGCTGGACTTACAAACAGGCAGCGGAGGTATAAAGGGGCTTGGAGAGCCAACAGAGTCGGGCTACCCTGTCCAGTACAGTAGCCACTAGCTACATGGGTCTATTTCCAGTTCAATGAACTAAAGTAAAATTAAATTCAGGATTCAGTTCCTCAGTCTTATTTGCTACATTTGAACTGCTTGAGAGCCACAGATGGCTGGTGGCCTCCCCACTGGACCCCTGGGGACATGAATACATTAGTATCAATGCTGCAAGTTCTGTTGGACAGCACTGGGCTAGGGCAAGGGCCACCAAGCTGCAGCCCCAGGAATGAAACTCCAGGCCTCCACCTGTTCTTGTAAATAAAGTTTTATTGGAACACAGCCATATCCACTTATTCACATATTGTACTCAGGCTGCCTTTGAGCTCCAGTGCCAGACTGGAGTAGTTTCTACCCAGACTGTCTGAGCTAGGGAAGTGAAGGCACAGAGCCCCGAGAGGATCGTGGTATGTTTGGGAGAAATAGCTAACAGTGAGATAGCTGGTATTAAATGAGCACCTACTATGTGCGGGGCCCTGCTTGTGCGCCTGTGTTACTCCACGCCCTGCTTCTCATAGGTCATGTTGCAAAGGGGAAGGCACGGAGCCCTGGAGGCGTGGGAGTGGTGGGCAGCCTCTTCAGCATGGCACAGGAGAGTGAGCGAGGGGGGAGCCCCGAGGGCTGGGAGGGAGAAGAGCAGGGTCCTGGGGAGCCAGGGAGGGTTCCGGAGCCCAGGAAGGACCACCTTTGGGAGATGGCCATGCAGGGTGTTTGGGCAGGGGAGATCAGTTAACAGGGAACGAGGAAGGCAGGTTGGGAAGGAGAGTCCTTGAGGTAGGAGAATCCACAAAACCAATTCAGCTCTCCTTGCCCCATTTGGATGCGGGCACCTTTATGCTCCCCAAACCGTCTCCTGAAGATCTCCGTTGTTGACTCTCCAGGGACGGCTCCCCTTTCCCTTCTGCACCTGCCACCTTACTCAATCCCATGCAGTCCTAGCATCTCTACTGCGTCATATTTGATGCAGTGGTTCTCAGGTGGCTCACAGGAATGCCAAAGGAGTTTCCAGAAGTGATGACTTAGGCACAGACACTAGAGAGAAAACATCCTCAGGGGTCACTGTAGAATTAGTGGGAACCCAGTGCAGAGTGAAGACGTGGGGCCCCTTGCCCAAAAATGATCAAGGATTTCAAGATGGAGGGAGGAGCATCGAGCCAAGGGGTGGGCCCTCCTGAGTCCATCCCATGACTCAGGTTGCACACCTGTGAAGCTGGCCCTTTGCTAATTCTTAGAACCTACCCATGGCATGTTTGCTCACCTGTCTTGCTTTTGGCTTATTTTCACTTCTAGTGTGTCCCGGCATGGATATCCGGAACAACCTCACGAGGTTGCACGAGCTGGCCAACTGCTCGGTCATTGAAGGACATTTGCAGATATTGTTGATGTTCAAAACGAGGCCCGAGGATTTCCGAGACCTCAGTTTCCCCAAACTCATCATGATCACTGATTACTTGCTGCTCTTCCGGGTCTATGGGCTGGAGAGCCTGAAGGACCTGTTCCCCAACCTCACGGTCATCCGGGGCTCGCGCCTCTTCTTCAACTACGCACTGGTCATCTTCGAGATGGTTCACCTGAAGGAACTCGGCCTCTATAGCTTGATGAACATTACCCGGGGCTCCGTCCGCATTGAGAAAAATAACGAGCTGTGCTACCTGGCCACCATTGACTGGTCGCGCATCCTGGATTCCGTGGAGGATAATTACATTGTGCTGAACAAGGACGACAACGAGGAGTGTGGGGACATTTGTCCAGGCATGGCAAAGGGCAAGACCAGCTGCCCTGCCACGGTCATCAACGGGCAGTTTGTCGAGCGGTGTTGGACACACAGCCACTGCCAGAAAGGTAGGCTGGGGTACACGGGGCTCTCAGCTGCTCACACCTCATTTGTTGGCGAGACACTGGAGGCATTCCCTAGATCTGGGGGTGGCACACTGTTTCTGCAGAGGCTCTGGTAGTAAATACTTTTGACTTTGCAGGCTGTGTGGTCTCCTGTTATAACCCCTCAGCGCAGCCACTGTAGCAGGAAAATAGCCACGGGCAACACAGAAATGTGGGCATGGCTGTGTCTCAATAAAACTTTATTGACAAGCTAAGTTGCGGGCCAGGTTTTGCCAGCTCCTGTGCTAGACAGTCGAATGTTCCTGTTGCACGAGGGGGCTAGAGGCGGATGAGTGCGACTTTGTTGTGGGGCAAAAAAAAGTTTATCTCTTATCTGATAATAGACGTAAGGTTGCTCAGGGTAGACATTTGGGAAAAGAAATGGGTCAAGGAAGGAAGCACGACAGCAGCCTTTAGTCCACAACAATGGGGGTCCTTCCTTCTCGTGATTCTGTTGTGTATTTACTTACCTTTCCCTGTCTTTGGGCATTTAGACGACTTCCAGTTATTCTGAAGAGAAGGATGGACATTTTGGGGTCAGAGCTTTTTGGAGCATTTGTTTCTTTGGGCCTTGGCTTTTCCAGAACTGAAATTTCTGGGCCAAAGGCTCTTACTGCCAGTTGCCAAATGACTTTCCGGAAATGTACGGATGGACGCTCTTCCTAGCACTGGCTGAGAGGGAACACCTTGGCCGGCTTTGAGTGTTGTTGGAAACATCTTTCATAATTTACTGCAGGGAGGAGCCGAAGCGGTGTTGCTATTTGTATGTGGATGTCTTTGATTGCTATCGGGGTTGAGCCTTTTAAAACATGTTTGTTTATCATTTGGGTTTTTCTCTTCCTGTTCATATCCTTTGTCCATTTATCTCTTAATACTTCAGTAGTTTTTGAAATACTAGTCTATGTGCGGTTTTCATAGATGGAGGCTGTTGACCCTTTTGCCAAATGTGTTTTCAAACATTTTTGTTCAGCAGTGAAAATGCTCTGGATCGCCGTTGCCAGAGAAGGTTTATGGAGTCCGGAGTGGGATCTTTGTGTGCCTCTCATGTTACTTTATGTTTAGAAAGTTCTTTTCTTTTTTTAAAATTAGTATATAATGTATTATTTGCCCCTAGAAAGTTCTTTTCCATCCATAAAATGTTTTTTCCCCCAAATTCCCTTTTTAAATTTTAATTAACATTAAAAAAAAAATCCATCCAGGACATTTGGAATCTGTATGCATGATTCAAAGGGATGTCCCACCCCCCAATAACTTGTTGGGGTCTCACTGCTGTTGATTGCAGAAATTTACTCCTTTGTCTCTGATTTGGGGTCTGTTTCTGGATATCCATCAGTATGTTCCTGTACCAGGCCTGCTACTGTTCTAATCACTATAGTTTTATAATGTTTTTATAACCAGGAAGGAATGTTCCAAACACACCCCTGTTACTTTTTTATTGTTTTGACTCCTTCATACATCAGGAATTTCCCTGGGAAGAATTAGTGAGCATGAGATCTCGAGGTGGGTAAAAGTGAGTGTGTATGTGGGGCAGTGGGGGAAGGGCCTAAGGGTTGTATCACAAAAGATACAAGGGAAGGGAGAAAGGAGGGTCTCCTCGCCTGGGGCCAGAAGTATCAGGAAGCCACTGCAAGGTGAGACAGAATTGTCCATGAGAAGCCACTGGAGCCCTGGGGAGGGGCCCTGAAGGGAAAGAAAGGCTCCTTGGTTGAGGATAGGGGAGGGTACAATGATCATTATATTATGGAGCAATCTTGGGGACGTTGGTAGGTCAGGAACACATGGGAGCTAAATCACAAAGTTGGGGCAAAGTGTCAGCAGAAGTAGAACACTACTTGTGGGTTAGGAATTTTGGAGAACACAGAAGTTTCTGAGGTGGGGGGTGGTGGCAGGTAAGGGGGAATGAACTGGGAGCAGTGGATTTGGGGACGGTTGGCATTCATGATGGGGAGTGGAGAAGAGGATGTGTAGGATCTATGTTAGGACGGCACACACGGCTACGAGGGGCCACTGTTAGTCTCATGTTGGAGACCAGAGAACTTACTTACCTTACCTAAGGACACACAGCTAATAAAAGACTATTGGGTTTGTGCCAAATCTGAGACACAGAAAAAGCATATATATATATTTTTTTTTGGAGGGCGGGGAGAGGGTTGTCCCCTCTGTTTAGAAACGGTTGAGCCACTCGTAGTTGGAGCACCAGGGCAACCGGGAACACGCTTTTATTATTCCTGTGCCGAGGTCTCCAAATTTAGGTGCTTGTTTGAAATACTCCGGGCTCTTGTGTCTTGAGATATAATTTAAGACATTCCTCTGTGGATTTATTTCTGTACACATTTTAGTCAAAATATCCAGAACAGTATTATCTGCAGAAATGTCCCTGGTGGGAGCATTTTTTTTGGGGGGTGGGGGATGTGTGTGTGTTTTTGTGTTTGTCCCCCACCCCCCAACACAATCTTTGGCCTTTGAGAACGGACTCATTTTTCATGCCGGGGGTTTTGTCGTGGGGGAAGGTGTGGCTCTGCACATGTTGCTGTGACCAACACCTGCTGAGGTACCTGGTTCCTGGCATCAGGCTTGGACGTCACCTGCTCCTGGTGTGTGATCAGCGCTGAGGTCCCCTAGGCGAAGCATTGTCCTATCCCACTAACAGCTGGTGAAATGATGGTTCTTTGAACCAGTGCCCCTGTCTGCTAGTACCACCCCACTCTGGCCTTTTCTTTTCCCCTCAGTTTTTTTTTTTTTTTTTTTTTATTGTGGGAAAATACACATAATATAAAACTTACCAGCTTCAGGGTTTTTTTCCTTTCTTTTTTTTTTTTAAGAGTCGATGTTTTCATTTATTATTATTTTAAAGTAAGCTCGATACCCAACGTGGGGCTCCAACTCACAACCCTGAGATCAAGAGTGACATGCACGCTTTCCCATCTCAGCCAGCCAGGTGCCCCGGCGTCTTTAATAGTTTTAAATGCACACTTTAGTGGCATGAAACATACGCTGTTCCACAGCCACCCCCACATTCCGTCTCCAGAACTTTCCATTTCCCCAAACTGAGACTCTGTCCCCGTGAAGCACGGACTCCCCGCCCCCGTCATGTCCCTGGCTCCACCGTCTACCTCCTGCCTGTGTGGACGGGACTCCTCCGGGGACCTCATGGACGTAGAGTCCTACAGCGTTTGGGTTTCTGTCACCAGCTTGTTTCTCTGAGTGTGATGTCTTCAAGGTTTGTTCGTGTGTGTGTGAACCCCCTTTTTCACGCTGACTGGTGTTCCATTGTGTGGATGGACCACGTTCGTTTATCATCGTCCGTGGATGGGCACTTGGGTTCCTTCCACGGTTGAGCTCCCGTGAATAAGGCGCTGCGAATGTGGGTGGACATCTCTGGCTTTTTATTTCCTTTTATTTTTTTAGATTTTATTTATTTATTCGACAGAGACACAGTGAGAGAGGGAACACAAGCAGGGGGAGCAGCAGGCAGTGGGAGAGGGAGAAGCAGGCTTCCCGCCGAGCAGGAGCAGGGACCCTGGGATCGTGACCTGTGCCGACCAAGCCACCCAGGTGCCTCTCTGGCTTTTTAAATGCTTATGTTACCTTGTTGCTCCAGCTTTTGATGGCTTATTTAATGTCCTGTGAGACTTGAATGCAAAAACAGACCCAGATGAACCTTTGTAGAGGGAATGCTCCCCCCATCTTAGGTGACAGAGACCAGCCTATGAAAAACTATCCATCAACTCGTTTAGTTCTCTAGAACCTTCCCAAGTACTTCCTAGAGTGGCCAGAGCCATTGTCTTTTTCTTACATGATTATCAGGCTCTGGAAGCTTTTGGGGCAATGTTTAGGATGAAAGTGTTGGATTGTTCTCTGGACCCAGGTCATGCTTTCTCTGCAGCGTGCCCTCTTCTACCTGTTCTCAAAACAACGATACTTTAAGCAGAGAATGCAAAGGAAGGTTAAAGGAAGGTCAGAGTAATTAAAAGGGAAAAAAATGTGATGTGTGGCTGGAGGACTTCCTCTCTGTCACCCTGCCCACAGGTTTGGGGTGCAGATACCAGGAGAGGCTGAATGTAGGGGGCCTTGGATGGGCAGAGTGGAGAGTCTGTGCAGGCTGGGTCGCAAATCACCTTGATTGAGACCCTGCTATGTGCCAGGCTTTGGGGTGCTTGGGGCCGTAGGGTGGGAACCAGCCCCTGCCTCCCCGAAGAGGACCTTCTGGTGGCAAATACTGACCTTGACTATGTGACGACACCGACCTGCCAGGAGAGTTCTAGGAGAGGGCTCTGTGGGTGGGAGCACGGATCAAAGCCCCAAACTTGCCTTCAGTGTCCGAGAATATCGCCCCCCTCGGAGCCACTGTGTCACGAGAACCCGAAGGTCGGCCTCGCTGACCCTTTCCCAGGAGCTTACAAGAACTGCTTGGAGGCCTGTTTTGCTATTCATTGGTCATGAGCGGATAAACCTCTGTCTCCTATCCAAAGGATGGGGACAGTGATGAGACCTGCTTGTCAGTGTCGCGGTTCAGGAGGAGGTGAGGTGGTGCGGGGAGGGCTTTTATTCCCGTGCCTGGCACTCCGTGAATGTTCTGGAAGCTTCCTGGGAGCACTAGGGCTCCACTCCCCTTCTGAGCAGAACCGGCGCTAGGCAAATGCCTGCCAGGGTTTGGCTCTGGTTCTGATTTTGGGCTTGGGACAAGCAGAGGAGAGCCCACCCCCCGACCCGCTGCCCGGTGGAAGGGGGGCTCTCAGACCCACAGCACCAGAGGAGGACTACTCTGCTCAGCGGGGGCCTTGAGATGCTCCGGGGACCCCCGGCTCTGGGCTTTGGGGGCATCAGAAGCCACAGAGCTTTCTTGACCAGCTGCTGTAGCCAAACCCATTGGCATTTTTTTCCCTCTCTGGGAGGCCACTCCAGCTGCTCGCTGCCAGTCAGAGGGGTGGGTGAGGCTGGGGCACGCAGGGTGCCAGGAAACTGGCCGCCACGCCACATACGACATCGGCGAGAGAGTAGGAGCAGGAGCGGAAGGAGGCAGGTCTCTCTTCCCCGGGTTTGGACTTTCTTCCATCTTGGTTTCAGGTTTTCTGAATGTTGGGGATGCTCTCTTTAGATTAAATATTAACTATTTAATTCTACCTGTGACGTGTTAATGATGAGAATCTTCTTGGTAGCCAATGCATGGTTCTAAGCGGTTGACTGATGACGCTGCGTTGAGTCCCCCCACAATTCCTTCTCACAGACGAGGCCATGGAGGTTCCCCCTGGGGGTAGGCCTCTTGCCTCAGATCACACGGCTGGTGAACAGTAGAGATGGGATTCTAGCTGGGAACTCAGGTGTTCGAGCTCAGAATCTGAGCTGGTAAGCATTGGGGTTTCCTGCCCTCCAGGTGGAGAGTTGGGGAAGTACAGAAGACAGAGAAGTGGAGGGGAGGGGGAAATCCCCTGGAATGTTCGCCTGGCAACATTCTGGCAGCCTTTTCTTACGGCTCTTTTCATCCTCCCTTTACAGTAGCTGCCTCATCAGGCTGGGATTTATTGAAGACAGGACTGTGGCATTTTCTTGTTGTGTCCCCAACACTTGTCATGTGGCTAAGCAATGGCATCTTTGACCACTCGGTCCTAGCCGTGTTTATTCAGCACCTACTAAGTGCTAAGCATTTGACAAGCGCTGCCTCACAGAATCCTCACCACAGCCGGCCTAGGAGAGGAAGCAATTCCCATTTTACAGAAGGGGATGCTGAGGCTAGAGGAGTAATTCAGAAACTTGCTCTTGGAGACCTTGCTGGGAAATGGCTTGATGATCAGGCTTGTCTGGTGCCCTTCACCAGAGGTCAGCAAACTGACCTGCGGGCCATCAGTGAATTTTGTGTGGCCCATGAGCCAAGTATGCTTTTTATATTTTAAAAAGTTGGGGGTGTGTGTGTAAATCTGAAGGATAATATTTTATGAGAGGTGAAAATGCTATGAAATTAACATTTCAGTGTCCCCAAATAAAGTTTCATTGGAACACGGCCAGGCATGCTCAGATGTTCATTTACATAATGCCTATGCCTGTGGTCAGTGCCAGGAACATATGGCTCTTTACAGAAAAAATGGTGCTGACCTTTGTTCTTGGCTCTGCACCTTATAAAGATGAGGGGGTATGTTGGAGGGTCGAGGCTATTCTTGTTGGAAATTGGGAGCATCCTAGCACCCGGCCAATGCGGTCCCCTGCCCCTTGCTGGCACCCGAGGGGACATCAGGAGCTCTTGTTTGGTTGGGGAGTTAAAAGGCAGGAGTGAATCAACCGTTCAAGGCTGCCCAGCTGGCAGATGTCACAAGGCAGGTAGGTGCCCCTCTCCCCATCCCGTTCCCTTCCAAGTGAGTCATCAGATCGGTGGTTCTAGACATGTCTGGAGCCAGAACACCTGGGAATCACAATGTTCTCTAGATAGTATCACTGCAGAATATTGATAAATTAAATTCCTTTGTGGTTGTGTCACTGTGGTCCCTGCAGAAAACAGGAAGTCTAACACATGCGCACAGGTGTTGAATAATAATCATAAGAGATGGTGGATTGTGTCGCATGATGGGCCATTTGAATTTGTCACCTGTATTCCTTTTTGTTTTTGTCAGCAATCTTCTAAAAAAATCTAGGAGAGGACTAAAAGTACCAGCCTGGGGAGAAAAAAAAAATCCAGGGTCATGGTAATTTCCTTATCATGGAGATGATTGGAATTTTTTAAAATGAACTTCTGGTTTTGGAGATGACTGGATTTTGTGTAGCAGCAAAGAGCAGGGGCTCCCGGTCCTCCCCAGGTTGATGACAAGTTGCCATTGGAATTTGTGAAAGGAGAATGGTTGTTCCAGCTGGCAAATGATGCTTAGAAAGAGGGGAAGAAGGAAGGGAGTTCCAGATGGGTGGAATGGCAATGACAAAAAAGGTAGATGCCTTTTGTGGGCAGGAGTAAGGAGGCTGCCTCATGATGTGCAGAGCCTTAGACCATCTCATGTTCTTTGGCTGCCAGATGTTTTCCTGTGGCATGAGGGAGAGGTCATAAAGGTTACCTTGGGGCTGTATTCCGGGTGGCCTGTTTCACTAATAGTGCGTGAACAGCTGTGCCGAGCTAGGCATGTTGCTGGGACCCCAGAGTCCTTGCTGAATTGGGAGAAAAGTTCAAAGACATCACTATAAGGTTATAAGCTCAGTAGGCGGAAAGTGTTGAGGTCGGCTCCCGGATGCTGCGGGAAGAAGGTAGACCAGTTGGCCGCATGGTTCCCTGGCATCTCGGGGACAGTACTGTCCAAATCTTTAGTAGTCAAGATTCAGACTTATGTTTGGAGGAGCGCCTGGCTTCCTGGAGAGGGCTTAAGGGATCCCAGTTAACTGCTTTTTCACCTAGAGAAGTAAATTGCCCCAGTCCTTTGGAGGAAGGTGGTATAGAGTTAAATACATAATTGCGGAAAGTGGCTGTCTGGTAAGTTGGTAACTGGTCTGACAAGTTTTTCTTTTATTCCCTCCTCCTTGATGAAATTCATTGACCACTTACTTCCCACCATGTCACCAGACCCTTTGTCAGAATTAAAATCTGTTCTTTGTGACTGAACACCTGTAATACCCCAGGGGGGTCCCGGGGACCTCAGGGTGCTGCTGGGCTTGGAAGCCAGCGACCACGTATGTGGTCACCCTCCTCTCGCTGCACCCCTGTCCCTGATAGACTGTTCCCTTTCCCAGCACAGAGTTTCAAAATTGTATCCCCTCGGGGCGCCTGGGTGGCTCAGTGGGTTAAAACCTCTGCCTTCAGCTCCGGTCATGATCCCAGGGTCCTGGGATCGAGCCCCGCGTCGGGCTCTCTGCACAGCGGGAAGCCTGCTTCCTCTGCTCTCTCTGCCTGCCTCTCTGCCTACTTGTGATCTCTGTCTGTCAAATAAATAAATAAAATCTTAAAAAAAATAAAAAAAATTGTATCCCCTCTCCTCCCCATTTTTCATCTCTCTCTCAGGCTTGGAGGGTGCCTGTGCTAGCTCAGGCTTAGGGATAAATAATGTTAAATTGGATTAAAAAAACCCAACAACATTGCTTTCCCCTGGGGCCCTATTGTCTGTCATGGGTGGGGCCATATGGGTAGCAGCAGTTGGGCTAATTTCCTCCAATTCTAGGTTTGGGAAGTGACCCAAGATCTCCCAACCCAGCCTCAAGCCACAGGACACGGAGGTAGGGGATGGGGCACGATCAGATGGCCTGGGGGGCATCCAGTGGATAAAAGTCCATAATCAACAAGTGTCTGGAGAGTTTTGGGTAGAGGATCCTTTGTCCTTTTCATTACAGAAATTTCTTTGCTTCTTATTTGTCTCATCAAGGAGGGTCTTGGGTCTTTAACAACCCCGGGCTTGCTGGCTGCTGTCTAGAGAGGGAGGTTCCTTGAGGGGCTTTCTCTAGAGTGTTTCCAAGTGCTTGCCTGTGAGAAACGGTTCTCTTCAGAAGATCTGATAAGGATAGGGTTTCAAGTGCCGACATCTAGTCACACCGGCAGGAGTGTGCCCAGCACCAGTGTTTCTAGTCAGCCACCTACAACCCTTGTCCATGGGCCAATGGGATTCCTGCCACAGGCTATCTTGTTAGTGGTGCGGAGGCTGAAGCTTCTCACCTTTGCAGAGAAACCACCGGCTATCCCAGCAGGAGATAGGCGAAAGCAAGATAGGCTTTGATCTGAAGCATTCAAGATTTCTCTTCTTTATTGTGCTAAGATCCACCTAAGAGTCACTGTCCATGACATCTGGTACATTCACAGTGCTGTGCAGCCTCACCACTACATACTTTCCATCGTGGCACAAGGGAGCTGTGCACATGAGCAGTCACTTCCTGCCCCCCCACCCCTGGGACACCCCCCACCCCCCGCCCACCCCCCGGCCCCCACTAGTCTGCTTTCTATCTCTGGGGATTGACCTATTCTGTATGTTTCGGTATAAATGAAATCATGTGATATGTGGCTTTTTATGTCTTACTTCTTTCCCTAGACA